>VYZX01007706.1:39192-53108 GCA_013401335.1 Brachypteracias leptosomus | reverse complement strand
TTGGTAACGAAAGTTTGCAGGCAGAACACTTTTGGTCTAGCTGTAGTTGTCATCTTTACAACATTTATCTCTCTCACTGCCCATTTAAAACAAAAAAAAATATTCCGTAATAATTTCTGCTGTCAAGGACGTTGTCTTGGCTGAACTCTGTGATAGCTGAAGCTCTCCCACAGTTAGAAAGGATGTGACTTACATAAATTGCTTGCCAATATGTCAAGCCCATCTGTACACAGCCCCAGCACGTCAGAACAACTGTTCAGGGTTTAAGGACAGCTCCAGTTTTGCAAAGTTACTTTCCAAGTTAGCACCCAGGATTAAGGCTGAGCTGGAACTTGTGAAGTGCGCAAGAACAGCACTCCCTCACTGTTCTCAGCAGTTCTGTGGTGCCACACTGAAACATTCAAATGCTCTTTATATCCCCAACAAAACAGCCTTCTACCAGCAAGTGGGCACAACACCATTGCCATGACTAAATCTGAAGGCAAGTGTCCAATCCAATAGACTAAGTGAAGAGCTTTCAAGAAAGATCTGACCTTATTCCTCTCTTTTTGGTAGCAATTTGTAGCTTCCAAGGACAACATGCATTCAGGCACAATACATAGATTTGACAGCACAAACCCCTGCACTTCCTACTGTCCTTCAAAGGGTGTCAATGTTCATTCACGAGCACACTATATATTTAGCACATATTCAGAAATGGGAACCCAGCCTGTAGGAATTTAAATTCAGCTCTAAATGTTCTCAAATGTCTGGATTTCATGTGTTGCACTCTACCTCAAAAGATGTGGAGGACAACTTTTCCCTAATATCATGGAAATGTAGTCTGAGAACCACCTTCCAGCTGCTCCTGGACACAGGACAATGGCATGGATGGATCTGCCAAGTCAGAGGAAAGCTGCAATTTGGCTGGGACTTCATGACTAATGCTCCTCACGAGCTCATGGGTAAAAAGGGAAACACATCTATGTGAGGCTGAACCTTTAATAACTGGTCAGGGCTACACTTTAAAATACTCAGGATATGGGTACCATCTTCTTGTGAAGATTTAACACCATACTGTGACACTGATCGGTGCAACATCAAATACAGACTTCCCCTTCCCAGCCAAAACTTCAAAACCTGTCTTTAGCTTTGACAACGGGGTGCACCAAGAAAGCCATGCTTTTTCTGCAGCAGGCAGCTTCTCAGTAGGTTTCCTCATACTCACAAGGAGTGTCTAAGCCTGCTCCTTCTCAGCTCCAAGATTTGAAAAAGATATATTGAGAGGGAGGGAGGGATTGTAATGAAAAAAAAGAAAGATGACAGGTCCTGAAATCCTGTGTGACAATGTGTGACATGCAGGATATACATGACAAAACCTTCAAAGTCTGTAAGAAAGATAGGAAAAAAAAAACCCAAACAAAACAGAGTTTTAGCCTTCATCCTTACAAAGTCACAGGAGACATTTAAATTAATTTCTCCATCATCTTCAGCGGATGTTCATGTCTGGCTCTTAATTCTTATACTTAATGTCTACATTTTTCTACACAATTTGGATCACCCACACACATAAATAAACAAAAACAACACAGCCCATTCTATTTCTCATACATGGGATATTTATATTCAGTGCACAATGTCTCTAGGACATATTTAGGGGAGACCTTTTCACCATGTACCAGTACATAAAGGGTGGCTATCAAGAGGATGGAGACTCCCTTTTTACAAGGAGTCACATGGAAAAAACAAGGGGAAATGGTTGCAAGTTGCTCTTGGGGAGATTCCAATTGGAGTCCAGAAGAAAATTCTTTACAATGAGAACAATTTAACATTGGAACGGTGTCCCAAGGGGAGTAGTGGATTCTCTTACATTAGACAGTTTTAAGACTCAGCTTCACAGGGTGCTGAGCCATCTCATTTAAACTGTATTTGCCTATCTTGAAAGGTTGGACTAGATGACCCTTGAGGTCCCTTCCAACCTGGCATTCTATGATTCTATGATATTTGTATTTTCTCAATGGAAACTACATTTTGCACCTACATCTCCCTGTGCTGGGACAGAATCAACACAAATAACATCTGAGGACTAGAAGTAAAGAATAATCGTCAAGCTTTTGACTAGACCAAGAGCATGTTCCTCTAAACTACTCTTTCTGAAGCAGTCATGTTGTACTGTGACATGCTTATTTTGTATTTCACCACTACACATGAAAACTCTATGCAAAGATGTGTAAGTGGTATTATTCCCATTGTCACTAAATGTGCAGTAACTGAGGCACAGGAAACAAGCAGAGTACACAGCAGGTTAGGGGCAGAGTGCTGTTCAGTTTTTTGGCTCAGACACACAATCATCCCATCTCTGGTTTTTTCCACCTATGGTCCTGTTTTCCAGAAGTACTCAATGTCAAATACATCCTCCACTATTTACCTTACCTTATAACTATGAAAAAGTGGTTTGGTGGAGGTGGTTTTTGGTTTTCACCCTAATCTATACCCTATAGTTACCAAAAAACACTAAAAAAATCCCAACATCAACTGACCCAGGCCACTTTGTTGAGGGGCTGTATCACAGTGGCTCACATTCTTCATGTTTGCTGTGAACAAAATTAAAACTGGGAGAGCAGGAGAGGAGTGTGAGCTACCAGGAACAGAAGTCAATCAGCTACTGCTGAAGTAATGAGTGATGACAGCACCCACCTCTGCAGCCTCCTCAGCTGCCTACCCCACTGCCGCTGGTGGAGTACCAAACATTCACCCTGACCACTCTCTGGAGGAAGCCATGCATGTTGGATTCACAGAGCCAGCCTCTGTCTCATTCATTTCCTTGAGAAATCCTCCTCTTCCTGAGCTAACAACAGCTTTTCAATAATCTCTCTTCAGTGATCTCATCCCCCCAAATTCCAACTTTTCTGTCCCATTTGTTCTTCTCATGCCCCAAGATCCTATACTTCAATATTTTTTAATTTAAAAAATCCCCTTTGCTGTAGGATCTCCTTAACTAAGGAGAAGGCCTCAGTGTTTCTGCAGAAGGGTTTAAACCTAAAGCTACGAGGAAGACACTGACTGAAGGGGCAGACCAAGGGGATGAAGACTCAGGTAGGCCGAGCTTTTGCCCCAGCCAGCTAGGTAATCCTTCAGCTAATCAGTTCAAGATATTTATGCCTCAGGTTTTCCACATATAAAAGGTGTAAATGCACATGGCTGATTTCCTTTGTAAAAGGTGTTAAGACACATACATTTTGCAACATGATCAATAGGCTAATTTAAAAAAAAAATCTGTTTCAGGTACTGCAAATTGACTGAGTTTTTCCTCAAATTTTTGTGGCTTGCCTTGAGTAAACAGCTGCACATATACTTAAAAAAGGTGGCTAGCAGCTAACAAATGTAGTTTAATGCACAAACGGAGTACTGAAAATGCCCCTCCTGCAGTGTTGTTGCAGCTATGGTGATCTACACAAAGAAACAAAGCAAGGCTCCTAGGGAGGGGCAATACATCTTTTACTGGACCAAATGATACTGTCCAAAAGAAAAACAAAACCAGACATGCTTTTGATGTACAGAAAACTTGAAGAGCTTAGGAGGAACATCTGTTTGATCTAAAACATTACTCTGCTTAATCTAGAACTGAATGTGATTAGAAGAAAGTGGGTGAGGCAGGGTTTATAAGGGGACACATATATAGGTTTAGACCAATGGATATCACTGAAAAAAAAAACCCAGCCAACTTGAAAAGCTCATGTGCCTGAAAGCATATCAAATGATACAACAAAGTTTTAGATCAAAGTTTGTCAAGTGAAGGCATATACTGGTTTTCAAAGGCTAAGCAGCTATATGGAACACTGGGGCTGGGTGGGGCCCCAAGAGCTCACACAAGCTTTTCCCTGTTTCAAGACAAGATCAGCCACATTCCTGAATGCTTTGAGAATAAGAAAAGCTACAGGTTTTCCAGACACCTATTCTGGAGCTTCACCATCTGTACTGCGCTCTGTTCATCTAACTGAAATTTAAGTTTTTAGGTACTGGCACCTATTGTAGTGTTTTTTTCTTTAATAAAAAAGTTCGAGCCAATCCTCAGTGATACAATAGCCTGCATTACCATTTAGTAGTAAAACATTTCAGACACTCAATCCTGTGTTTGAAACCACTGGAAAACAGGCAGCAAGCAGAAATAGTGGAAGCCATGATGTTGTCTCTACAGCTCGGGCTACCATCTCATCACTACAGTACTTGAGAAAACAGTAGGAATGAAGGTCATGAGAGCATTGGCACTAGAGCTGTGGATGAATGAACACAGAAACTGCTGTATTCAGGAAACCTTTCCATATCAAGTATGATTTGAGACAGCTATACCAAGTGGAGGGAAGGAAATAATTTTCTAGAGCATCTTTTCCTGCAACCCAGCGTCAACCAGCCTCAACTGAGCCTCAATCTTCACAAGTAGCATACAAAATGAACAGCTATACTGTTGCTTGCTCAGATGAGAGTTCACCAGGGAGGAAGGAAAAAACTCTTCAAAAATGCTGTATGCACAGAAAGTCTCAGTGATGTTTCTCTGGAAAGCTAAGCGAGCTGAAAAACATCTAGATGAAGACAAAGGGGTTTGGTAGGAGGTTGGTTCCCCACCACCCCTTCCCCAAACTGCAACATTTTGTTTGCAGATGCCAAAGAAGATGAATTTCTGTGCTCTCTTGCACTGTTTAGCAAGTGTGTGTGGAAACAATAAACAGTGCTGCTTATGTATGTTAATATGGGTTAAGAAAATCCATTTAGTTAATTGTTACTGGGAAGTCTCCTTTGCTGAGCAATGGGCCATACTCAAAATGCTGGACTGTACATATAAGCAGAAGCTCTGCACATAGCTATTCAGCCCATTTTTCCTTCCTTTGTCTTTCTCCACCCTCTTCCCCCAATACCAACTTAAATAAGTATGCTAATGAAGAGTGAGCCTTTTCTACTCCAATGCTTTATACTCTTAGATTCACATTGTCTGATCTTCACCATTTGGCAGTAGCACTTCCAAACTCTGGGCAGTTTTTAATATCTGCATGAATGAGTCATTATGTTTCACTTACCCTGGTGACATTTTGGCTGACATGAGTATAATCCATTTTGGATCACCATATAAAAGGAATTTATACAGAATCCACATTTTAACTATTTGCCTGCCCTGGCATGAATTGGCATTGATTTATCTTCACGATCTGAATTCTTTTTCTATGTGTCCACAGAGGGTCACATGTTAAAAGACAAAGAAAAATGAGTTTACCTAAATAAAGATTTAGATAAATATTTCCACATGTGTTTGAAAGTATAATTATATAGTGAAGTGTTTTACTGGGAGGAACATAAGACATTTATTAAAACAGCAACATAGCATCTGTGCTTTCCTCTTTGCTGTTCATAAATGTCTGAATTTCTTTATGACTTATCTCATACAAGGCCCATTGATTCTTTGCAGAGAATCAATAACGTACAACAAGACATAAATGTACAGTATTTTCAAGTAATCAAAATGATTACAGTACAATCCCAGCATGTCCACAGATTAGTTTACTAAAAAGAAATACAGTCCATTTAAAGTGACAAATTAAATGCTAAGTTTTCTTTACTGTCTAGGCTTCTGAGGGATTTTGGCAGAGGAGAGGAGTACTGAGACAGATGCAGACTTTTTAAGAAAATGGACATCATAAATGGAAGATTTACTGGTAGTGGCAAAAAACCTCTCAGTCCTGCTGAATGGCAAAATCTTCTAGAACGGGGAGGAAAACCTGAATTTTCTTTATAAACATGCCAGTCCATTCACTCATTCATTCAGCTACATAATTTGGTTTTGGAATGTACACATTCATTTGTTAAACACACTTCACTTGGCATTTCAGATAGCAGGTAAACCTGAAATGCAAACAACTTTACGTGAGAAAAAAAAAATGAAAATCAAGTTCTCTTGTATGTCCTTCTATACATTACCATCAGTAGGCCCAGGTTTTGAGTCAGCTTAGTATTGATGGTTTTGTTAGGATGTATGAAGAAAGAGAAGCTCTTCCTAGATTTTCATGATTTAACAATCTGATCTTTCAAGAGTAAAAGCAGTGCAAAAGTTACTTACTCAAGTGCATAAAAGAGTGATGATCAGTACTTGGTCTAATTTCCATTGTTAAAACTAGAAATTAATCTTGATATAAAGATCCACAAGAAAAACCATGTAACTGGATCACCAAGGTTTTATAATCCATGTAAAGAGAAAGAATGAAGCTTTCTCTCAGCAATCAGCTGATCCTCTTTAGTACATAAGCAAAGCATTCACCTTTATATCTATTGCGTGCATACACATCTTCATCATCTTCAAGAGGTGAATATCCCGATCCTACAACACAAAATAGAGAAAAAAACTGCAGCAAGAAAGGAAATATAAATTAAGAATAAAAGAAAGCTTTGCAAAAAGACATGCAAGATCAGGATGCAGTAATCTACACAATGCCATAAGCATAGGCTTCTCTGAAGCTCAGATTCATAGCAGACCCAGTTTATAGTGAATTTGGAAGGGGCAAATTGATTTGATAATCAAGTGAAATAATCTAACTGCCCCTAGAGCAATGTTGTGCAATGCCATGTTGCATATGTCAAGTCACAGCTCCTCTGTTACGGAAAGCCCACCTACCATGAAGTTGGGCTGTTGACCAGAGAGAACAGAGGAGGTATAGGTGAAGGGGCACATCAAAGGTTTCACTATAAAGTGGTTCCATAGTGTCAGTGGCTGCTAACAGCCATCAGGCCAAACAGCAGAAGTAAAATGTGCATAACTCAAGTACAACCCTCTTTTACCACCTGTATGATCTTCATACCAAGAACAAACCATTGAGGTACATAACCTCCAAACACAAGGTACATTCAAATCAAAACCATAGTTTGGTATTAAGCAGTCTTCTCGGGTTGTTCAAAATAAAGAGACAGTATAGTTCTGTACTTTTAAAAACCTGCGCAAAAGTTAAAAGCTTAAAATAAAGGTATAAACTCCTTTATAAAAAAAAGAAGTAATTTGGAGCACCACCACTAAAGTAATTATCAATAAAACTCAGCAGTCAGCAAGAAAGCCTTCAAAATATCCTTAAGCAACATTTATTTAAAATTAGCAGCTTCAGAGTATGAAGTCTAGATTAAATTCTAGAGAAGTTCTCTCCAAGAAGGGCTCATACAAATTTATCCTCTGGTACTAAGGAGGCTCAGTACTACACTACAGGGGCTTCTCACACATGGTATCTCAAATCACAGCTATGGGGATATTTCACCACCATTTGTTGAAGTCTGAGACCATAAGCTGCTGCTTAAATTAAGTAATTCAGGCACCTCAATAAGCTACTAATTTCATGTGCAAAGCACACAGATTTTCTGCAGAAGTCAAATCCAAGAGACGTTAATGGTGAGGATGATTTAGCATAAGGATAAAAGAGCTACCAAAACAATGTTTGTTTCCCAAAAACTACTGTCAGCTTCTGTCAACAGATTCCGCTTCTTATAAAAAACAAAACAAACTGTCTAGAAACCAGTGAAACTTTACTTCTTACTCTACCACACCAGGAACACCCAGCCCACATATCCACAGCTGCTCCACAGGAACGGCTTTAGAGCATAAGGTCCATCTACAGAAGGAGAGTGCCCTCCCAGCATCAGCTGCAGCACTGCTCACAAGGGTTTGAACCACCTGAAGATGAGACTCTTTGCACCTCCTATGACCCTTCTCGCTACGTTACTTGTGTGTTGGGCGATAGCACCCAGGACCCGCAACCAGCCTGCAGCACCCAGCAGTTCCTTCTGGAACCACATGGAAGTAGCAGATGAATATGCTCCATGTCAGACCAAATTCTTGAACCAATACCGCAGCTATGTGAACCATTTAGGCTCCTGGATGTGAGAAATCAAGAGAGTTATGTTGACATGTACCATAAAAACAGCAAACCCCCACAATTCACCTGGAGCCCGATTCAAAGCTTGCTGTTATCACTGGGAATCCTTCCAACAATTTTCAGAAAGCTTCAAGCTGGGACCTGAAGTCAACTTCCAAAAGCTTCTGCCCTGAAATCGAGGGCTTTATATGTCCTATCACTTAGAAGTCATTTCTCTGGATTTTTTATATTTATTGTTGTGGTTGAATTTTTAATGGCTAAACAATTACATTTGAGAAATGTCACAAAATAAAAATGTTAAACTTTGTTGCACTTGAAGTCTCACTGTAGAACATAAAGAGCAAGCTGCGATCCCCAAGGGCTTTGTGCAGCCCTTGATATGTAAATTAATACTTCTTCAGTATCAATTAGTCAGAAATAGGGATACTCTTAGGTAATAGCTCAGTTTGAGGGTTATAAAACTGTTCTCTCGTGTTAACACTCTTAACTGTCCACTCAGTGGGGCCAACAGAACTTGCACAAGCTGGGGGCACCAAGGGCAGTTTAGGCATCGCCCACCAGCCCCCTGGCCATGCCATGAAGACATGACCTAATCCAGAGGGCTGTCCCTGAAGAGCTAGGCTGGCTCTGGGAGGATGTAGCTACATCACCACGCCACCGCTCCAGGCACTGCAGCACCACCTCATTCAGCAGTGCCAGATTTTCTGCTGTCTCCGCATACCCATCTTCACACATTTCTGGACCCGGTACTCTTCCCCACCTCTCTCCATATTCACCCAGCCACATTGCTCTGACAGACCTGTCCTTACTGCACCACGCGTATACAAGCCATGTTACGCCACAGCCGACCAGCAAAGCTGTCCTGCTTTGGCAGATGGCTTCTGTCCTGGTGGCCAAGAGGCCTGACCTGGTCCCTCATTCCCTACTGGTGCCACCCCATGAGCAACTGAGCAAATCACCATTTCATTTTCTCAGCCACAAACAAAGCATTTCTGCTTCACACACATTCAAAATTAGCTACCAAGCCACATAAGGATAAAGCATTGTTCTGCGTTTGAAGTGCTAAAATTATCACAGAACAAAAACTGGGTATTTAAGGAAGAGTGAACAAGAACAACAAGCTACTTTACAGATGTCCTACATCATGGTTCAGGGTATATAGCAGGTTCCTGCAAAAAACATCTGTGGATTTTGTTCTAGCAGATGACAAGCAAAATGCATGAAATAACACTTTCATGTTAAGATTAATCTATTATGAGATTAATCTATGGACCTAGACGATTTTATGTTAGGAAAAAAGATTTCTTCATTCACAAAGTAACCACTACATTTTCACAACCAGAGGATGCATACATGTATTTTATTAGGGCACAGAGCTTTAGTGAAACTACATGCAACCTAGTGGAAAACATGCAGCAGTGTCTGTCACCACGAACCCAATAGTCTGTGTCAAATGAATAAATTCAGGGGTAAGACTGCCAGACAGGGCAGGAGGAGCTATGACAGTAAGCTGGTAAGCCTTCTGAGAAAGTAAAAAACCTCGTACAAACAAGTATTCATTACTGAGAGAACATATTTACCTTTAGTGTTCAAACTGGCAAGCTAATGGGACACTCAAACACACAACAATTACCCATTTGCACAAAACCTAAATCAGACTATTTCAGGATCAGTTTTGCCTGTGTTTTGTGGTTGCCAGATGCACTCCCAATGTATTAGTGCTCAGTGTACCAGTCTTCAGGTCAGTTCTCATTCAGCAAAACACTGAAGTATCTTCTGAAGTGGTCTCACTAGCCTTAAGGAGATAACTTGTTTAACCCTAAACACACTCAAAATTAATTACAATGTTTACGTTCAACATCAAGCACTTGATGAAATACTCTGCTGCTTCAGTGCCACAATCTACACCCAGTGGAGGCTGCTATTCTCAGCTTCTCATGAGAGCTTCATTTCCACACTTAGAGCCCAGCATCTGCTTTCCTGGCAAAGGGCCCTTGGTCAGCTAAAAAAGAAGGGGAAGGAAGTAGAATACATAACACATTCATGAATGAGCACGGATTAAAATGATAGGTTCACAATTTGCACACAAGATAGATAAATTAAACACAGTCAAACAGGTGGTGAGCAACATACTACTTGTATTTCTAGGATCTGATCATCCTCCCCTTTGCCTGTTTGTTAATAAGTCTGCAAGAGCTTTGAGAGGAGAGTACTTCAACTGCTACACAAAAGTGACAATTAATCTGTCAGTGTTTGCTGAACCAGAGAAGGAAGACAAATGCTGTAATATTGCAGAGGAATTTTTAAGAGGACTTCTACTGTCTCTTGGTTTTGCTCAAAACCTGACCTTCTTGTGTATGTTACTCCTTTGTGCACTACAGATGCCTGAGCAGATAGAAAGACACTATTCCAGACAACAATATCCCAAAATTCACCATGCTTGTCAGGCACACCAATTCAGACCATGGTAGGCAAACCTCTCTAATAGGCAGGTAACCTCCACAATAAAACCTTTCAGATATGACATGGTATTAACCTTTAATTGAAAAACAATCTTTCTATTGTGCCTTACCATCTCAAAGGTCACCAGAACTGGAAGAGCTATTGGTAATTGCTTAGCTATCTTGATCCTACAGACAACAAAAAACTTTGTACCTTCTCCAGCCTGAAACCAGGCGCTTTCCTCACTGCATTTAACTGACAAGCAGCAGCAAGGCAAGGGTTAAAACAATAATAAAAATGCACAAAAGAAAAACAGTATCACTAGAAGACTTAAAGGTCTCTTTAAAAATAAGATAAAAGGAAAAACAAATTACCAGTAAGTGAGAACATAACATTATAGCCTTATATAAACCTTAGGAGAGTTACTTACTGTAAGATCTTTACCAGGGTTGCTGAGATTACTCATATAGACAAAGGGAATGAGGACTCTGGTGCTCCCCTGTTTGATGCCACTGGTTTGCACATGGGCAAATTGAGGGTCACACACACAGGACTCTTCTCTGCATTGCAAAGGTTTACCCTTGCAGCTCTGCAGGCAGATTCAGGGCACAAGAACATAATGCCAAGGCAGGTACTTTGATACGCAGGTTGTGTACACAAAAAGCAGTTAACATGCTATTGTGCTATAAATCCTTTATAATTGAGAAAAAGAAGGAATGTGGGCTGTAAGATGCAGCATAGCTATGAAAACTTATTTTTCCCAGGACTGACATAGAAATTTCTTAACTCTTTTTGAGTTGGATCAACTGAAAATAAGCTACAGACAACAACAGTACAGTTCATGAAACCAATCAGAAACTTTTTACAGTTTACTGCCCTGAGACAGGACAAGTTCAGGCACTTAAGTACAAGAGGCTACAGCACGTAGCCTGCAGTAAGGGCTTTTTTTCTGAGCAGCCGCGTTCTCCTCTCTACTTTAGCACCAGACAAATGGAAAAGTTTCATATCTACTGTACTTCCAGTCCTGCAAAAGACATTAATAAAAGCTCAGATTTTTTAGGCGATACTATTTTGTCAATTTACACCACTGAGTCTCTTAGGGCTTTTTTTCCTTCTCCTGCTCTTTTGCTCAGGGTTTATAAGGATTACCTAAAATTGAGGTACATACTGTAAAAAAACCCATCAAAAGTCAATGTTCCAGTTTATGTTCTATGGAAGCTTGAAGTCTTAAATATACCACCAATTTGACCAACCTCATAGCCTTTTATGAGGATATAACAAGGTGGATGGATGATGGCAGAGCGGTGGATGTGGTCTACCTTGACTTCAGTAAAGCCTTTGACAAGGTCTCCCACAGCATCCTCACAGCTAAATTGAGGAAGTGTGGACTGGACGAACAGGTAGTGAGGTGGACTATGAACTGGCTGAAGGAAAGGAGCCAGAGAGTCGTGGTCAACAGGGCAGAGTCCGGTTGGAGGCCTGTAACTAGTGGAGTGTCCCAAGGGTCAGTACTGGGGCCAGTATTATTCAATATATTCATCAATGACTTAGATGAGGGAGTTGAGTGTACTATCAGCAAATTTGCTGACGACACCAAGCTGGGAGGAGTGGCTGACACACCAGAGGGCTGTGCTGCCATCCAGCGAGACCTGGACAGGCTGGAGAGTTGNCATTCTGTGATTCTGTGAATATGAGCCAGCCATGTGTCCAGTATTGGCCAAGAAGGCCAACAGTATCCTGGCTTACATCAGGAATAAGTGTGGCCAGCAAGACTGATTGTCCCTCAGTACTTGGCACTGGTGAGGCCACATCTTGAATGCTGTGTTCAGTTTTGAACCCCTCACTACAAGAAAGACATGGAGGTGCAGAAGTGGGTCCAGAGAAGGGCAACAAAGGTGCTAAAGGGTGTAGAGCATAAGTCTTATGAGGAGTGGCTGAAGGAACTGGGGTTGTTCAGCCTGGAGAAAAGAAGGCTCGGGGGAGACCTTACTGCCCTCTAAAACTACCTGAAGGGAAGCTATGGCGAGCTGGGGGTTGGTCTCTTCTCCCAAATAACAGGCAATAGGACAAGAGGAAATGGCCTCAAGTTGTGCCGGGGGTAGTTTAGATTCGATATTAGGAAAAAACTGTTCACCGAGAGGGTTGTCAAGCACTGGAACAGGCTGCTCAGGTAAGTGATGGAGTTGCTATCCCTGGAGGTATTTAAAAGACATGTAGATGTGGTGCTGAGGGGTATGGTTTAGTGGTGGACTTGGAAGTGTTAGGTTTGCAGTTGGACTTGATGATCTTAAAGGTCTTTTTCAACCTAAACGATGCTATGAATTTACTTAAATATGTATTTCAGAAAAGATCACTGCATTTTCATGTTTTTGAACACTGCTGGGAAATAAAGAACAGAAAAAAACAACCCTAAAAATACAATTTCAGCTGCAAATTTCATAGAATAACCAAAACAAAAACAAAGTGAAAAAAACCCAACCAAACCAAACATCAGCTGTAATGACACTGTGTGCTGTGCACAGCAAAACAATGCGAGTTAAATGAGCTTAGACGGCATCTTCTCCGGTCTGCAGGCACTGGCTACTCTTGACACTGGAAGGAAAGGAAAAGTTTATTCCATATGCGATCCATCCTTTGAAACAGAGGAGAGCACTTGGGAATTCCTTCCATATTCAAACAGCTGATGAGTTTAAGCATGTGTAAGAAGACGATGACCAGTTTCCACTAATAAGGTAACATCTGGATTTAGTTCCTCCAGTTTTGTCTCAGTTTTACATTCCACAGTACCTGAAGCCATATCAAACACATGAATAAGAAACATAACTTTGTGTGCAGCAGACTGTAGAGCTTCTTGCAATAGAGCAGGGCTAGGTCACACTAAAGACCTCAGAAGTCTGGAAGGTGTACATGACATGACAGAAAAGGCACCAAAAATGGTCATAACCTTCACATTAGATGGCTTTATTTTGTGTATAAACACACTCGCATTGATTTTATGATGGTAATAAAAACAAAAAGCTGGGTTTTTCATCTCATTCTTTGCAGGTTGAACATTATGCCCTAGTTCTGCAAAGTTCATACTTACATCAATCATAGAATGCCAGGTTGGAAGGGACCTCAAGGATCATCTAGTCCAACCTTTCAAGATAGGCAAATACAGTTTAAATGAGATGGCTCAGCACCCTGTCAAGCTGAGTCTTAAAACTGTCTAATGTAAGGGAATCCACTACTCCCCTTGGGACACCGTTCCAATGTTAAATTGTTCTCATGGTAAAGATTTTTCTTCTGGACTTAACTGGAATTTCCCCAAGAGCAACTTGCAACCATTTCCCCTTGTTTTTTCCATGTGACTCCTTGTAAAAAGGGAGTCTCCATCCTCTTGATAGCCACCCTTTATGTACTGGTACATGGTGATAAGGTCTCCCCTAAGCCTTCTCTTCTCAAGGCTGAACAATCCCAGCTTTCCCTTTCTTCATTCAGCTGTTCTTCCAGTCCCCTGATCATCCTCATGGCCCTTCTCTGGACCCTTTCCAGCCTGTCCACGTCTTTTTTGTATAGGGGGGACCAAAACTGAAGGCAGTACTCAAGGTGTGG
>VYZX01007706.1:0-38843 GCA_013401335.1 Brachypteracias leptosomus | reverse complement strand
CCTCTCCCCTTTCAGTGCTGTTGGTGACTAGTTCACCTCTCCTGTTTAATAGTGGGCCAATACTTTCCTTCTGCTTGTTGGTAACATATCTGAAGAACCCTTTCTTGAAGTTTCTGGCATCTCTGGCCAATTTCAATTGAAGTTGAGCTTATGCTTTCCTAACTGCATCTCTGCACACCCTGGCAATGCCCTTGTAATTTTCAATGGGTAATGTACCACTTCTCCATTTCTGGTACATTTCCCTCTTGGTTCTGAGCAGATCCAGAAGCTCATGGTTGAGCCAAGGGGGTCTCTTGCTCTGCCTGCTTCCCTTGCCATTAGAGGGGATGAACTGGTTTTGCATGTCTAGGAGAGTGTTCTCAAAAACTTCCAGCACTCACTAGCTCCCTTATCTTCCATGGAAGTTTCCCGTGGGATCCCTGCCAACTGAGCCCTGCGCAAGTTTAAGTTTGCTCTTCTGAAGTCTAAAACCTTTGTCTTCAAACTAACCTTCAGCGCACTCAGCATTATCCCAAACTCCACAATGTTATGATCACTGAAGCCAAGGCTGTCACTAACGGAGGTATTACAGAGCATGTTTTCTAGGTTAGTGAGCAACAAGTCCAGCAGCGCCCCTTTCCTGGTTGGCACATCTAACACCTGTATGAGGAGGGAGTCCTCTAAGCATTCCAGGAACTTGCTGGATGACAGAAGAACTGCTGCCATTGCTTGTTGAGATTTCAGTATTTGTTTAAAAACTGCCTATACACTCAGGTGTTCTGTTGCATCTGGTCTGTAAGGCTTACAAAAAACCAACCCATCTCTTACTAATCAACATGTTTAATGGTAACTGGTCATATTAAGTAGACTTCAACATGCATAATAACTCAAAAGTTATTATCTGCCCTCCTCTTCCCTCAAAGGATGTTCCCATTGGCCACACCACCATTCAGTCCCCTGCTTGACTCTACTGGTAATCGCAACTGTCTTTGCAATGCACAGGAAAGCAAGTTAAAGCACAGAAACCCAACAATCTTATATTCGGCAAGAATTCTGCTGAACTGAGAAGAAGAGGATATCAAGGTAGACATGGCATGTTTCTCCTGAATCCAAACACAACTCACTCATCCAGACCAAATTAATAATCCTATGTGCAGTTTAACTTCCAGATTATTAACTTCCAGAGATGCTTATAAACTTCCCTGCCTTTATTTATGGAAATACATGTCTAGCACAGATTTGAGCTTCCATACACACAGGCAAGCTCCACACCACTGCTGTGCTTCTATTCCTTGCAGGTGTAAGGTCTTTCAGGCACAGAAAGTAACCCCATACCAAGAAGATCCCCTCAGGGCTATACACAGATTAATTCACTGTGTTTCAGTATTGATTAAGATGCAAGAACAGCATCAGGTTTTAACCTGCTTCAAGAGAAATGCCTCATGAAAGATTCCATCAAAGAACAGTACTTTCAAAGTCGTCATAATCAAAGTACAACTGAAATGCAGAACAGAAAGCTTCAGAATTAGCAAGTTCGAAAGAGGTCAGAGATGTCTGAAGTTTGCATGCCAGCAGTAGCTTGGGATTTGTGAAATAAAACTGTCCAGTAACACAGAAATCATGAATCCAATGAGGAAAATGCAGGCATATGTTCTTTTCCCAAAAAATAATCTCTTCCCTCCACCATTACCAACTGTGACCTAATGTGACTGTGAAGAAACTCTGCAGCTGACACCAAGCCATGAAGGTGTTTCAAAACAAATTAGTTATACATGTTAAGAAAACTATAATATTACACAGGAGTCAGCTAACAAAACTCATTTCATGTGCTGGCAAATACTGTGTGACAAAGAAAACATTACTCCTGGTATAAGGCATCCCATTCATTTCAATGAAGTCACTTATCCAGAAGTAGGCAGTCATGCCCATGTAGTTTACTCTCATAAAAATCAGTGGTGGGATGGAAACTGCATGGACACAGAAGTCAGTGTTAGTCCAGAAAAAGCTCTGTAAGGTACGAGTTAACTCTGTTTCCTTTTATGTACACACATAGATATCTTAGACATAGCAAATTCAAAGCAAAACATTTTCCACCACTGATTTTGGTTGATTTTTCCCTCTCCAGACTGGCAAAAAAAGTGGAAGATGTTCAAGAGGTTCTGACTCAAGCCAGGCAGAAGTCCTGTAACACAGCAGAAGTCAAGGAAAAAGCTGACAGACCTATGAAGAGGCTACAAACACTTTTGCCAACACATGCATACGATCCAGGAACATTATGCAAGTTGTAGGCTGCTCCCAGATACTCTGCTTCATTGCAAATGCATTTGCTTTTGCTATAATTGTGTCTTTACTGTTAGGATGAGCAGTGCATTCAAATACTGCTGGCAGTATACACAGATAAAATGATCAAAGGCCTTGAGTAATTGTTTTTTAAATACTAAGAGAAGTATCAGTCATCTCCTGTGCTGTTCCCATATAGGCCACATTCCCTCGACTGCCGAGCAGTACAACCCACAAGGTACCACAAGGATTCATCAAGTGGATGTGCTATGGGGGTCAAGCCAGGGGCTTGGCTCAAAAGGAAAAATCTGAATATTACATACATGAACAGTGCTCACATGAAATTCTGATTTTCAGCATAACTGCTGAAAGTTTTTTTTGTTTGGACTCATTGCCAAATCGAATATTTAAGTAACTAGGTGCAGAGAAAAGGATGAACTTAGCTTCCATGATTTTTATAAGCTTGCGAGAGATGGCCCAAGAGCCTGACCTTTTCAAGGGCTCCATCTGATAAACATCTTGCAATAAATAGAAACCCAGCAAAACAAAATAAAAACCCTCAGAAGACAGACAAATGAAAGAAGTCCCTGAATCTTTGGAACGGCACCTAGTTATGACAGCAGGAGACCAACAGGGAGGAGACTGGAAAAAAATATTTCCTTTGTTCAAGCCATGAGGAACTCAAAATTTGATTTTTGCTTAAGGAACTCTTCAATAAATAATGCTAAAAAACACTCATGGAAGCATCTCTCTTTACGATTGGGAACAGCCACAGTACCACAGACTGTTACCAAAGAAAAAATGAAAAATGTTGTGAACACTAAAACATGAATTAATTCAGCTGAACAAAATGTACATTCTTTAACCAATAGGTTTAAGGAGAGTAAACACACTGCACTATACCTACATAAAACACCGCTACCATAGCTGCATTACTGCATATAATTGTCATTTGGAGAACACATATGATCTAAGCCAGAGGTTAAGCATATTAGTAAAGCAAAGCCTTTGTTATGTACAGCAACCACAGGGCTGTGCATGGAAAATACAGACAGCTCTTGAGAGAAGAATTTGCATTCTGTGCCTGACAAACTACAAGAGGCTCTCCAAAGGCTGTCCATACATCTTCCATGCACTGGACATCTGTAAGCGCTACTGGTTTCTCTGCTGTTCTCACACAGCATCATCCACCAGTAACACTTGCCTACTTCTAAACTTGGACTCTGTCCTATCCTGCCATGACAGCAGTTCATCTCAACTAATCACAGCTTTGTCACTAGTCAAATGGACTAAATTAGCCTAATCTACCTAAGTACAAAGTTCCAGGCAATTAAGGAAATTCCATCTATTTTATAACCCTGCATCTCATCTCTACCTGCCCTTTGTTTCCTAGGGTAGTTTCTCACAGCATTTCTACTGCTGATGTTATGTTTGGTGGTTCAGCAGTCTGTGCTGAGAATTGCCCACCTGCATTCTGCTGGCAACCCCTCCTCTTCTGCCAGGACTTTGGAGACTGCATGATCCCCTAGAGATATGTGTGACCAGCACCCAGAGGCACTCTATTTCCAAAGCCACGCTGTTGATGGATCTTACTTACATGCCCTAAAAATCAAACTGACATGTGAATTTGGAGTCATAAAGAAATGATGGGCTGGCAGGGACCTTGAGAGCTTTCACCTTACTCAGAGAAAGCAACATAGGTCAGTTGATAGCATTGTTCAGCTGTGCATACCTGGTCTCATCAGAGTTTCCTAAGAGCTGGAATGGCTGGAGCCCTCAAGGAAACTGGATAAGCTGCATACCAGTGAAGTCAACAGCCAACCTCATACAAAAGCCACACTGACTATTTTGTCTCCAAGCTACTTGAAAGGGTGAAAGATTACCTCAGGCCTTGGGATGAAGCCCTGTTCAGACAAACATGCTTTGATGCCACAGTGGTTTCCATCCCTGACGGCAGGGCACACCTCCACCAGGACAGCAGATCCTGATGACCAGGCCCCATCTGTGGCATAAACTCTTCTGGCACAAAGGGCTCTCACAGGCCATTGCTACATTCAATGCTCAGCAGAAGCAACTGGAGATATTTTTTAGACTTTTCTCATGAAATTTATGAGACTGAGTTTATAACAAATCAAGCCTGAATTACACATGAAGTCCTACATAAACAAGATGCTTCAGAGGCTCCTTCAATGGGGAAGGGATGAGAAGGCAGGGTACGTTGTGGGCAGGTGCACCATTAAGATGCACCAGACAGCTGCAAGATGGAAAAGCAAACTGGGACTCTTCAGAGACAAACAGATGCTTCCACTTACATATAAGATTGTTATATTTTAAGATCCAGATAAATAATTCCTATGAACGTACTTTAATATGCTTTTCCCCCTCTTATGTTAAGATATTATAGGGTATTTAATGTAGGCCTACATTTTAGGAACAGATTGAAAAGGCAGAAAAATAGCAGGCCACCTATAGAAGGCCAATAAGGGAGTGGAAATAGCTATTACTACCAGTAAATAAAAGAGGCAGAACTACTAGTAACTGGTTAATTAAGTAAAGAACATTTCACAGAATCATAGAATACTTTGGGTTGGAAGGGACCTCAAAGATCATCTAGTTGCAACCTTCTTGCCATGGCAGAGACACCTCCCACTAGACTAGGTTGCTCAAGGCCCCTTCCAACCTGGTCTTGAACACCTCCAGGGATGGAGCATCCACAACTGCCCTGGGTACCCTGTTCCAGTGTCTCACCACACTCACAGTAAAGAACTTACTTCAAATTTCCAATCTAAATCTACCCTCTTCCAGTTTGAGCCCATTACCCCTTGTCCTGTCACTACAGACCTTTGTGAAAAGTTGCTCCCTAGCCTTCTTGTAGGCCCCTTCAGATACTTTCAGATTTAAGATGAAAGTATCCTTAATGACAAGTTCCAGTGGACTTCGGGATAACTTTCCAAAGGAAGTGACTGAAAACTAATCCTGATCTATTTTGAATTGCTGACAGATGGAAGAAATCTTTTTTTTCTTAATGCTGACACTGGAAACTGGCACATCTTAGTATCTAACTTTTAATGCTACAGCACCAGATGCATTGCTTGCTTCTCTTTATCCTTGAGTCACATGTTATTTCTGAGGCTCTGCCATTTAAAAAATATTTTTCAGATTTTATGAGAAGACTAAAAGAAAGGCTTCCTAGGAAAAAAAATCTCAGCTTTAATTATCAGACACTCCACCAATGCTTGAAAACTAGCATCAGGAGTTGCCTATAATCCATAGTAAACTCTCCAACAAGTTCCTAGAAAACAGAAGGGGAGTGGAAAAATGTGAAGTTACTGACTGTGATCTTCCTTGCTCTTTAGCAACTGGAGTCACACAGTGTTAGACGTGACATAGAACTACTGTAAAACCCATGCTGGCAGCAAGCTCCCTTGAGGACTTCTCCACTGCACCACTTCTCTTTACCTTATTTGCTTAAGTCATCACTTAAGAAAAAATAAAAATCTCTGTTGTGGCTCATTACCCTCAACTGTCTGAAGTAGGATTTCTCCCCAAGTTAGCTTCAACTTGTCAGTCTGCATTTTCTCACTAGTTATCTTCTTATGAATAAACATGACTGCAGACCAGGAGAAGTCTGTCACAGTATACTTTATGTCTCACTGTCACATGAGCAGCTTCCTTTTAGAGAAACCAGAAACATAAACATTGGTTTACAAAGTCCCTGCTCTAGAAAATTTTTATTTTATTCATGATACCTGCAAAAACTCTGCAAAGAGACAAAAGCATTAAGGACTGTTGGTATTAATACTGGATGCCCTTCTTGGAAGAAAAATAGATTTCTAAGAACTCCAACTCACACTTTACTAGTGCTTTCCAGAGTAGCATGAAGGAGAAAAAATAGGCTTTACAACATGGAGGAATACCTGAAGGAACAACTTGGGGCCATGTAGGGCAGTCAGCAGGTCAAAAACTGAGCAAAAATGACCAAAACAACAGGTGGAACTTAAAGAAACAAAAACCAAAGAGGTGCAGAGGAACTTAAAATTTAATAGCAAACCATTCAATTGAAATAAAAGGAAACAGCTGCACAATTGCTATCAAGACTCATGAGGTAGGATTTTAATTGATTTCTGAAGACTAGTATTAAAACCAGCCTCAAAATAAACTGTATTTAATATGGAGTTCACATCCAAAACCACAGAAGTTATATAAACCTACTGATGAGAACTGGCTTGCTTATTTAAAAATAAATGTTAATCATATCCTAAGGTAGATTCAAAAGTTCTTTTGCTACACCCAGAATAAAATAATCCTGATTAGATTTTAAAAGGACATTTGAGATAATCCCTCCAAATCCTTGCTCATTTTTCCATGAATATTCATGTCAGTGCCAACTCCCAGCCAGAAAGATATTCTTCATGTTCTCACTTCCATTGAAAACAAGAGGGTAAACAAGTTTCCTTCTGAAAGAGTGGTTACCAAGGTCATTTGTAAGGATATTGGCTTAGAGTGCTCCAGTTTCATTAATGATACATGCATATCACCAAAGCCACAGAAATATTACAAAAAAATATACTGTATTGATGGCTTTTGATATAATAAATTTTGATCTTTGGTGACTCTTTTAAATTATGTCTGCTGAAAATACATGATTCCTGAGAAGAATTATTTTTATATTAAAAATAAATAAATAAATAGCCATACTGCCAAAGACAACTCCCAGAAATTTCAAATGCCCCAAACTAGAAAGTAAATAAAAAGAAATCAACATAAAATTAAATTTACTCAGTCTTTAGAACCTTAACTGCCTGTTTAAGGCAAAGAGACACCTGGCAATACCAATATAACAACTTCAAATTAATGACCCAAACACCCTTAAGCCACACTTCCAGAATTACAACCTGCTCCTTCAGGAGAGGGAAAAGGGAGATAAAAATCCACTGCCAACACCAGAAACAGCAGAGGTGATCAGAGCACCTAAAATGAGACCCTAAAAGAAACCTTTCCGGAGAGAAAAGGAATGCCTACATGGCTGACCTGTAGGTTTTTCAGAAGGTATGAGCTTGAAGATAGAATGGAAACATGATTTTTTCCTAGCTGCTTCTCCTTCACCCTTGGCAACTTGGTCCCAGTTTCAGCAGAGCCTCTGCACTGCTCAGCCAGGCAGTGAGTGACACAAGGAAGCAGAAATCAAAAGTGCATCCCCAGCTAATGCAAGGCAAGAGAGAGTGACCACACCTGCCTACACCTCTTCCTACTGCCTGCACCACATCATTACCAAATATCCAGCAGCACTTCTTTTCTTCTTCCCATCTGTCCCATCCTGCAAGGACAAGAGCAGAAATTGAGAGGCTGTGGCCAGCACCATGGTCCTCAGCAAGAAGGATGATATCCCATCTCCTTCAGCTCCTGGAAGTGCAGCCCCAGCCTCCTGACACCAGGAGGGAGCATGCTGGGAAGCAGCAGGACTAAGCAGGGAAATAAAATGTCGCACTGTATTTGGTGAAGCTACAGCACCTAAGGATGACCACACTCTGGGTCCTCTTCATTAAGAAGAGGCTGATGCCTAGCACTGATGAACAACATCTGGCAGGAATGACCAGCTCCAGCAAGTAGGCTGGCAGACGGCTAGACAGCTTCAAATCAGAGAGATCAGGGATCACTTAACATAATTAGGATATAATCTTTTAAATAGCCAGTTAATAGACATGAATTTTAGTTGCCCACAAAGGCAGTTTAGCACTGAAAAATTGTTTGTTTCATAAATGTCTTGAAGATGGCAACTAGTGGCTCCCAGAAAGAGAAGCTAAACTTGCAGCAGAATAGACATTTTTAAAGAACTGGGCTGCTGGGGGAGGTCTCTGTCCCACTGCTAGGTCTCACAGCACCTGGACAGCCCTAACCATGAAGTCGTCTATGTAGAAATGAGAAATCTGAAAGCCCTCTAACCCCCGCCTCAACTTTTTTTTTTTTTAAATAATTGAAAAATATCAACTCTGCAGTTTTCTCCAGCAGGCATGACATGTCACAAAATAAAGTCTCTCCAGCTGGGAAGCCTACATAGCTTTTGGAAAAAGCTTTAAGGATTTGGACCACCCAGACACAAACATAAAATCAAATGCTCAGGTTCCTCGATTTAGTGCTCTCACTTTCCATTTCTGATCCCATATCATTAAAAAATGGTGAAAGATTTGACGTGGATTTCCACTGCAGATAAATCAAATAATAACCAAAGGATTCACACACTTGCCAATCTACAAACATGCTTTTTGAGTTTGTTGATTTTTTTTCATTATTTAAAGTTTCCCTTCTTTCTTATGAAATTTTACCATGATATGCAAAATTGGAACCATACCGTACAGTCAGTTCCACAGTGTGGTGTGTCTTGTGCGTAAAAGACAATCCCCCACTCCCCCACTGTTTATATATAGTCCTGTACTGGCCATGTTACACCAAAGAAGATGGGATGTTACATTTAACACAAACTCCAAGCAGAGGCAAAGGGTTACACAAGCTGTACACAGCAGCTATCTGGTCACTTGCCTCTCACTGCTCTGCCCCTCTGCAGCAGGAAGGCTCTTCGGCACCTCTTGTTTGCAAAGGCACCAGTTCAACAGCAGCCTGAGACAAGTCAACCTTTGCCAGTAAGAAATCAGGCCAAGGGCAACCTCCAAGACCCAACAATAAGCTCCCTGGATCCACCTCTTTCACCCAGCTCACTCTGAGAACAATTTTCTGGGAAAAAGCAGCTATATTACAGGTTGTTTCAGCCATCTCTTGACAACCCACTGCCTTGGCAAGAAGCTGTTAGCAGGACCAGTCCACCAGCCAGCTCCCTCACGTAATGCTTGCTCCAGCCTTGAGAAATTTTCAGGAGCTTGTTACAGGGTTCGAGCACTCTCATTGCAGGTGGCTGACAGCTGAAAGCCCGAAAGAGATGCAATCCTGTACGAACTTGTAAGCTCACGTGTATCACAGAGCCTGCCAAACCTTCTTCCTCCTATGCTCACGTACACAGAGTACCTCACTGTGACGTCAGGGATCCCTCAGCTCCTGCCACAATGGAAGCTAGAAGTGACTAGGAGTTAAATGGGACAGTTTCAAAAGAACTGTTTAAGCAAATATAATCCAAAACTTAAGTTGAAGCATCAGCTCTCACAAGGGCTTAGGAGGATGGGCGATAAGAGCCTGCAGTTTGTTGAACTGTACTGGTGTGCAGGGCTTTTCAGTTGAAGTCTATTTAAACTGTACAGTAACTAATCTATGCAGCCACAGGTCTTATTTATGTCTTCTCTTTGCACATTTCTGTTGCTGTCTGTCAGTCCCATTTACCATGGTGTCTTCATCTAAGACAGACCAAGAATGTTTTGGAGGGCATGGCTTCCTGTGAACTGGAACCACTACAAAAATCATTAATAATACATGAATTTATTCTCATGTGTCATGCACTACAATATGTATTTTTTCTGTTTCCCGTCCTGCCTTCTTATTGTCTTTGTGCAACAAAGAATAGCTTTGTTAAAGACGGAAGAGTAAAAAGAGACCAGGGTTGTGCTTTAGAGAAGACATTCACCCACTGCAAATAAATCAAGCCCCATTCTCCTCATGCGTGGCTTACAAATGGGGAAATATTTTAACTCAGAGGACTTACTTTCAATTCCTTTGTACTGATCTGTTTTGTTTTACTCTTCTAGCAGGAAAATGAGCTATAAGTCAATCATAGCCTTCTGATGACTTACATGTTGTCTTTCATTGCACAATGTATTTTTTAATGTATGTTATGGCTAAAATGTCTGAGTAATTTTATAAGTATGTTATGTATTAAAGATTTCTACAAACTGGCAGACAAAAATATTGCAAAAGGATGATTCTGCATAAGAATAAAACAAAAGAACTTCCAGGGATGTGGTGCACATCCCACACTGCCATTGGTATCTAAGAGGTTTGAAGTGCCTTGGAGCCATCTAAAGATACTGTCTCGTATTCTTGGTTTTGACATTCAGCTGTAGAGAGGCACAGAATCCCCAATTAGAAGCACTTCTCTTAAAAACAGAGCCGAAACACAATTCAGGTGTTCATATTTTCCAAAAAGATGACAAGTTGTCATCTGGCTAAACACTGCACGTTTCTAGTGTGCTGGTGGTAAGGACAAAAACACACCAGTGATACCAACAGCACTGCTGGCACTTATAAAGAAGTCATCTTCTTACAGAACTACTCAGGGTTTTATGCATTTGACTGGAAATCTCCTTATACTCAAAGCTGAAGTAAGTTTACAGCTACAGTTATCTCCTGTTTCTCCCAAACACCTATTTCCTCTCCCATTACAATAAATACCAAGTACCATGGAGAAATTCCAAAAGTGGTCCCTGATAACCTACCAAAATGGAAATACAGTCTAAAGCTGTAACTGAAGCAGAACAATGGAAATACTAGCCAGAAGAGCACACAGGTATGCCCAGAACCATAATCAGGCACAGGTCATCCCTTCTCAGCTTTAAAGAGACCCAAGAGCAACCTGCAGCACTTCCACAGCTAAACACACCCACACAGTTTTCCTTAATGTGACAGACTGTACCTGCAATAGCAATAATAGTACTTGCTCCTTATAGGAAAGTTTTCAGTCAAAGCTCTCCAGACAAACCATATTACAAAGGGGATGCACACACAGCATAACCAGCTGCCTTACTGTACCACTGATTTCTTTTTGTGACAAAGTTGAAGCAAACTACCTGTTAGGTGTCTTCACAAAAAAACACCTTCAGCAAGTTAGCTCTTGTATTACTACAGTAATAAGAAAGATAACCCCTGTCAGCGCAGGGCAGTCACATCCATTCCTTTCCCAGAAATGGAATGTATGGGAAAGACCTTTTTATTATTTGTTAGGTTGTTTTTTATTATTTAAACATTTCACTGCCACTGTAACTCAATGCCAGGCATATTGTTTCTCGTATCTGCCTCTGGGCAACTTAGAACAGTGAATGTCTATAAGCAAACATGTTTTTAATCTTCAAGAATAGCTGGATAGAGGCATGTTAATTTTGGACGGTTTTACTTACGAGTAACAGTAAAACTAGAGAGCCACAATAGATGAACTCAAGACAGGCAGAATCAAGTAATTATTTTTAACTGCATTCCCCTAAAGTTGACAGCTCTAAAGAAAGGTGTAATTGGCACAGGCTCCTAGCTGAGGCAGGAGTTGGAAGCAGCATCTCCCCCTGTCTGGCCAGTCAGCCTCAGGAAGCCTGACAAAAGACTTCTGAGGGACACCAGGATGGACCACAGACCCTAGCAGGTTAAAACTCTCACGGTACAGCCTAAAAGGAGACAGACTTTGCGAAGTGACTCATGTTGCCAGCCCACACTGGTTAAGTGCAGGCTTTGGGTAAACCATGCAGCATGACAAGGCACTGCTGGAGAAGCTTGAAGACATGACTACTTTCAAACTGCCATGCTATTCTTAGTGCATATATGTATGACAAGTCTAAATCCAGTACTGTGAATGCCAATGGCATTTCCTGAAAAGAATAAGAAGAGAGGGAGAAGCAGAGAAGAATAAAATCAGATGTCTTCAATTACACTGCTCAAATTGCAAGAAAACCTGCCTCTTCAAAGTTATGACAAATTTTAAATTTTACACAACCGGAAAAAAAAGGGATTCCTTCTGTAACACCCCCATAGTAATTTCAGAATCTTCAAAACAAACTTTACATATAACACAAACTTCTAAATGATCCAAACTGAATACATGGAATATTCTCACACACGTATGTTTTTACCCACTGCAAGATCTGGAGCAAAAGATAGCAACAACATAAAATGTATTGTTATATATTTTCCTGTGAAGCTGCAGAAGTTTCTCCTGCGCATTCCTGAGGGACACAGCTGCATGCCACAATTCTAAGACTATAATATACAGATATGTAGATATTCATTCACTAGTTTCAAATAAATTAATGCAATCAAGAACCTTTATGTTACACTTCTTGTATCTTTTGCTTGTGGGGGATATTTTCCCCCTTAAAAATAGCTCATAATGACTCGTCTCACAAAAGCAACCCAGAACAGGCATAATTTCAAGCATTCTCACTTCATTTTGAGCAATATGGACTGAGCAAAACTTGGTCTCTCAAAGCAGCTAACCTAAACCCCACTGATGTCATCTGTCCTCAGATGAAGACAGAGTTTCATCAAGTAAGCAAAAAGCATGAAGCTACACAAATTGTATTTTCTCAAATGGCAAAAACCTTTGCCAAAAACACCCGACTGCCCCCAGCTTTAGTCGCACAGGCTGGCAGAGGCTCAGTGCTCCGGCATGGAGCCTGTAATTTGCCCTTTGCACTGCTGGGAGGGACAGCAGCTCTCCCAACTACTGAGCTAAAACCAGGGCAATAAAGACCCACAGAAGACCAGCTGAAAGAGACAGCACCATCCAAAGCAATAAAACAGGTCCTACCCTCGGTGCTTATTTCACACCAAATAGCACAAGAGGGTAAAGGAAGCCATCATAGATAAATTTATGTGAGCCATGTCCTGATTTGGCCTCACCAGAGGGCTTCCTTCTCCACGGAGGCTTGCAGCAACTCACTGCGAGATCACACATGAAGCCACCATGTTACTCACACACAGGGGCAGTTGAGAAAGCTCAGTAGCCCGCCTCAAAGTCAAGAGCTAAGTTAAAAAATGCAAGCAGCAGAGTAGAAAAGAATTTAAAACTGCTGCCCAGGTGAGAGAATAGGGGACATTTCCAGCAATGCAAAACAGAAACAAGAGTAGTTTTGGGAGAAAGCCATTTTGGAAATCTCCCCTGTACTGCAGACATGCCCGGGAGCACTGGCCAGGGCCCAGACCTGGGCCCTACCACATCAGCACCTGAACAAACAGCGATTGAAGCAAGGGATCCTGCCCAAGGTCTTACATGCCAGAAATCAGGCTGCACGGATGGGTAGAAGGAAGCCTAGGACAGACAGGGAGAGAACAAGGAGCCTATCCTGATGGGCAAAACCAGGCCACAGATGTCTAATGTTTCCTGGAGGGAAAGCACAACTCCCAAAAGTAACATGTTCTTGAGAACGATATGAAGGAACATGAAGTAACTGCTTTTGCAAGGTAGCATCTGCTAAGTGCTAGAGAAGAAAGCACAAAAATAGCACTAAAAATAAAAGTCAGGAGTTGATGATGAAGGCCAGACAGACAAACCGGGAAACTGCAGCACAGCTAGCCCAGTAACTTCTGTTCAGGAAACAAGAAAAAAACCATGAGCAACACTTTTTCCTCAAATAAGAGTTTTAGTAGAAAAGTTTTGTTTTAACAGTAGTCCAGCAACAAGGTACTTGAACAGAACTCACTTTGGCATGCTGGTAGTGGGCTCTTAACACGCTCCCATGCTAAACACATTGTCCCTCCATCTTCACAGAACAGAAGATGGGGGATGTAATTTTAGACATTTTCTCAGGGAAAATCCCTGCGGCTGCCAAGAAATACTAGTCAAAAGATAATGGTAGCTGGGGGAAGGATTTCTTATCATCCTGATGTTGCTTTTTACAGAGCTTTACTCTCCATGCGACTACTCCTTCCACATTTCCCTGCATATGTATACGGCAAAGACACCATTTATTTCCTCATGCACAACAGAATCTTGTCAGATTGTTCAGGCAAACCAGAGGAAGATATTGGCAGATGAGCTTCCTCTATGTATTAATTTGGGGAAATTTAATTTATTTCCAGGGATCTCTCAAGAAATATAACAATCCTCCTTCTCTTCATGTAAAGATATGCCAAGTGACAAGTTGAAGTGGTTTCAAACTCTGGCAGAGCTCCTAAATGGCTACTTGAAGTTACAGGAAAGATCAGAATTGTTCAAGCTAAAATCTATAATATGGAGCCACTTTCAAGGTACTGCAGCATATATTTTCAGTTTGAACAACCTTAACAGTGATCCTTTAAATATAATAAATAGTTAGAAACAGTGGCAGAGAAGTGCCAGCCAGCCATGTCCTGTATGCTGAGCTGTACATTTACATTTAAGTGAACGCCGTGTGAAACAGAAGATTCACAGCACACCGTCATTTTTAACATATAACATAACTAGAAACAGCAAATTACAAAAAAAACCAACCCAACAAAAAACATTTCAGAAGCAGAAAAATTAGACAAGTATTTAGAGGAATGTGTAATCTGTTACCCCAGTTGGGGAAAAAACATTTGTACTTTCAGAAGCTTCACAGAAGTACCATGAAAGACACAAAGATTGACAATATTAAATTACAGTTCATATTACAATACAATACAGTATACATTACAATTTCATAGAGTATTAGATTACCAATATGCTTTTCAGACAATAGATAAGTTGTGTGATCAGTGTGGAGGCAGGGAGGGATGGGAGTGTTGGTGTTTGTCTCTTCATTGCTCTCCACTCCAAACTATCACACTAGTGGGCTGGACACCCATTCCTTCAAAACAGTCTCTCCCAATGAAGATGGCCTTGGGACTCTTACATTACCTAATCTCACACATGGCAGCACAATACAGGTCTGAAGAGTTAGAACCACTGCATGAGTACCTAAAAATTTAAGTAGATTTTTATATACCTTATGAACTACCAGAGAACCTAGTTACTGCCTTGCCAATTATTTCAGTAACCCCTTTGAGATGGTCTGTCTTTGGTAACTGAATTGCAAGAAATTCCCACACGGAGTCAAAAAATGCGAGAATGCAGGATTCATCATTTGTCTCTTTACAGCATATACATGCAAATGATGTTCCTCAAACACTCTCTGGACTTCAGTCCATTATGTTTATCAAAAGCGCATCAAGACATCAACAGTGTGAACTGAAGTCCATGACCATTTCTGAACTCCATTCTTACTGTAAATCAGTGGACAGCAGTATCTAAGTTGTAGACATTTTACACAGGCATCTCCAAGGAGGAAAACCAAGTAAGCCTATGCAATTTACCTAAGGTTATACATCATACACTTAAGAAGTTTGAATTTTCAACCCAGTAGCTTATTCAACTGAATGCCTCTTTAAGAGCAAGCTAACACTTGTTCCTCATACCTTCATCAGCCCTAAGTTTGACCCCATTGATAACCCATCCCATTCATATCTTTAAAGCGGGAGAAGAACAATGTATTTCAGTAATGTTCCCATTTATTTACAACTATTGGTCTCAACTGTCTGAGAGACGAGAAGACTAAAACATGTGTTAACTTTTCCAAATTGTTTTAAAAATGGAAGTTTTTGATATTTGAAGTTATATGCTCATTCATGCTTTTTACAGACAAGAGCCCCACCTGAACTGATGGCAATCTCAAGCACAAGTTTTTACAACCACTGTGTTTAAATACTCCAGATGTTCATGTCTGCTAGCCTTTACTACTGCAGTGGACCAACAATAAAATGATACAGCAGCTTTCAGGCATGAGGAATAACTGCTATTGATTGTTCTACTGCACCTCCTATACCATCTCCAATGCTTGCCCACCCTTAACTACCCAAGCTGTTATATGCAGTTAGCTTGCCTGTGCTCTTTGGTAAGGTGTATATCACTGCAAGAAACTGAGCAACTCACCAAAAGCACCTCTCAAAAATTTTCTTAATGTCACTCTTCATGTGATCTCACTCTTGACATTTCAGTTGCATTGAAGCCCCCAGGCGTCGCTGAAGAGTGAGCAGTCCGAGAAGGCCTAGCATGGAGGATGCAACGACCTGATTACTTAAGGACCACTCAGAAAGAAGTAGTGCTTTGATAATGCTTACAGCCACGAGAGCTTTCACTAATGAATAACTACAGCTCATTTAAATAGCCCACTTCACATGAGAAAACATGAAAGCAGTGTCAGTGAATGAGTTAACATCATTGATTGATATAAACATGACATATCTGTTGCATTTAAGGTCATTTGAGAATGTCATTTCTATTACGCTTCTCTGCTGCTGGAAGTCTTATTCATATGCAACCATCCAGCTAACTGGAGCTTACTTAGAGGGAGCCAACCTGTCTAAAGCACAGCTCTTCGGATAAAGCTGTGCCTTAGGACACACTTACCTGCTTGTATTCATGTCTTGGTTTTTGTCTCATACTTGGACTGTAAGCGATTTGAGGGCAGCCACTGCCTTTCTGCTCTGTGCCTCGACAGCATGCACAACACCTAGGTCTGTGTCCACCACAAGCTCGCTGCCAGTGCCCTCAAGCTCCAGGGGAGCAGTGCACACAGAACTAAGCACACAAGTGGATCCTGTGCATACTTCTACACAAATTGACACCTAAGTTTAATTGACAGATAGCAAGCTGTATTTAAAAAATACATCTTGGTTGGAAATGTTGGGGTTTTTTCCAACCAAAAAAACCTCATCTGACACATGGGCCCCACCCTTGGCAATGCAGAACACCAGCTGCTTAGGGGCCTGGAGACCATTTCTTGACCATTTTGCAGCTTGGTCTGATGGATAGGAGCTATGAGTGGGAATCAAGTGAATAATTGCAATGCCAGATTTGTTTTACAGCCTGCCACATGACTCTAAACAATCTTAAATATTTACTTCCCTCAGTTTTGTCCTCCTATCCTTTGTCTATTTACGGTGTAAACATAATTAGGCAAGAAATGCCTCTCTCTGAACTGCTGCAACTCACAAGTCTCTCTCACTGAGGTACTCCTTGCTCTACAACACAACTTTGAGAAGAGCTATCCCTTCCACAACCAAACAGACTTCCATTTATTCATATTTAATCCAAATATGTAAAAATGTTTACAAGCATACCACACATATATATTGTTCTTCATTTAATTAACTCTCATACAAGTTTTGAAAATAGTTCTATAATAGTACACAGTCTTTCAGCGATTTTGATGGCATCCCTCTCAAGGTTTGTGGCCCCTTCACATCAATATCCTGTTCCAGTGCACAGTTTCCTTTTTAATGCAGTATAACCACTTCTCATTAATTTTACCATAGATAAGCTTTTCCTTTCCTCCATCTACTAAAAGTGTATAGACAGAAGTACAACAGTCTTACACTGTGCAGTGCCACTGGATTTTATCTCCATGTACTCAAAACACCGAACACGTGATTTCCGTATGTATTTATATATGTACATACAGCTGCACCCTCACCCAACACTACTAGATGGTCAGTAGGGTTCTGCCAAAGACCAACAAAGTAAGGATCTACACTGGTTTTTCACAGCTTGGAAAACCAGAAAAGAAGAGATGGGAGCAGCTGTGGGGAAGAGTAGAAGAACCTGACGAGAAAGAGTTCCTGAAGAGCTCAAAGACCGTATCTTCCTCATTAGTCCTTAGGGGGAAGGTTTTTTAAGCTTGGTTTAACTTCCAAAAGGTGCATCTCTCACACATTCTTGAAGATCAAATGGACTTTTCTCAGGACGGAACCACTGGAGAGATTTCATCAGTGCACTGCAGGTTTTCAATGAAATAACATAAAAAGACCACAGGTATCCTTTCAAGATTTGAAACTACAGTTACAGGTAATACAGCAACTGCTTCAAATGCTTTGAAGTATTTTAAGTATTCAGGTATTTTTTGGTTGCCTTCCTTATGCCAAGGTGACCGTTAATTCAATGACAATTTCCCAGGCAGAATACTGTCTTTATTTTTACCGCCTACCATCAAATACTGATGGCATAATCCTATTTACATCATGTAAATTATTTCTATTTAATGTGATGCTTAATGTAGTCTCCGAGTTATGGAGTACTGATGTTCTATGCTAAAAACTTCCGTGTCACCAAATTATGAACTCAAGAGCTAATTAGGCTATTTTTCATAATAATCTGCTACTGCAAACAAGCATTTTGTATGAAGTCAAAATAGAGCATTTGGCTCTTTCTACAAAATAGTCAAGCGTCAACTTCCTGGTAACAGTTCACTAAAGTATGTGTATGTCTAATCTGAGTTCAAGAGGGCCACATACACATGCATCCTATGGAGATTTTAGTTTACTTGCTGGCATTCTGCACCTAATGTCACAATATCTTAAAGAAAATATCTATTTACAGTTTCACTAGATTTCATAGTGAGAATAAAGATTTTAAAGAACATCACATTTTTTCAATTAAAAACAAACGAATAAAAGAAATAGGCTGTGAAACCTCAACTTTATATTAGGGTTTACAAATACAGCTGTTGATGCTTTAAGCTCTTTGGAGCCTTTGACACTAAGCATAAGAAAATTGGACTTTCAAATGAGTGAAAGCTGAAACAAGCAGGCTATTGTGCAGCCAACTCGAAGATTACATGCAAAAAATGAATTTTTGAGGCTAGAGAAGTTACATTTGGCCTTTTAGGAAGAAAGAGAAGAACAGGATATTAGCATCCTCTGCAAACTAATTGAAGACTAACACTCACATGAACTGCAAATTAAAACATTCAGTCATCTTCCTAAGAAAATAAAGACAGTTTGGCAGTACAAGAGTCCTCAGAGAAATGCCAGGACAGAAACTTCTGTTGTCTTTGTTGATTCAGCAACTGATGTGTCCAATACCTTAGTGTTTTGTAAAGAAAGAGCATAAATGTGTGTTCCAGCATCTTTCAAGCTGGAAAGAAGCCACTCGAAACACGCCAACAAAAACAAGAAAACTTAACTTCAACTCACGAATACCATCATTATGCCATCTTACACCCCTCCACAGGCAAGAGCTCTGTTTTAAGTAGGGACAGCTCCAGGATACAAAAAATAGGTATCACCAACTAACTGAAGTTCTCTGCATGCACAGCTGTGGATGGTACTGGGACACCTTTCTCACCTGTCTATTGCCTCCCTTCACTGTCAACCCACAGCAACGCACCTCAATCTGAAGCAATACCCACTTACTTCAAAGGCTCTCTCCTGACCACAAATTTTCATTGACTACACCTGTTAAACCACCACTGCATGCCAGTTTACCCTGGCTTTGCTCACAAGGTCTGCCAAGTCAGCAGTGTTTAACTTGACAAGATGCAGCTGCTTTAAAAGAACAGTCAGACCTACGAGCACACTTCCTTTTGCCATGGAAATGGACCTTAAATTTGAGCTTATTTTAAATTTTGCTAAAGCGAATACAAATAATTAGAAGTGAAACAGTATAAGCATAATTTTTTATTACTAGGAGAGTAAGAACCCAGCTGATTCACCTTTTCATCTTTCACACTGAAGACTGAGATTAGATTTCAGAGTGCACGGTCACACTTGGGCAACGAAAACTGGCGAAAGACGAGTTAAAGTGCCACGGTCCTGCAACCAGGGCTGGCAGATCTGACATGTACTCACCCCCACCCTTTACAATTAAGGACAACACAGAGTCTCTATCCTACCTAAGCAACTTTCAGCGGGTGTCTTCTCCTTTCCCAGTCCTTTGCAAATTTGCCAGGATAACGGCACAGAGGCGCAAACACGATGCCCAACGTGAAAACGTGATGGGCCAGCACTGACCCGAGCTCCACGTGTTTAAACCCAAAACGGACACAAGTTTTAATCGCACCTAATAACCCGGGACTCCAAACCACGGACGACGCTGCATTTGAGCGGCGGCGCTCCCGGGACAAGCTGAGGGAAGGACAACCCGGAGGACGAGACAAAGCGCCCCGGGCAGGCGGCGAGCAGCGCGGCGACCTCGCCCCAGGACCCCTCGAGCTGCCGGGACACCGCGGCGCTCCTCTCCCCGCCACCCCCGCCGCCGCCCCGGGCGGAGGAGCGGCCCCTGCCCCGCGGGAGGAGAAGGAGGAGGCGGCGGCTCCGCTGCCGCGCTCCCAGCTCCCCGCCGAGCCCCCGGCCGCTGCCCCGCGACGGGGGAAGCCCCGGCCCCCGCCGCCCCTTTCCCTACCCTCGTACGCCAGGCTGGGGCCGGCGCCCAGGGCGAGCAGCGCGGCGAGGCGCAGCCAGCGGCTCCCCATGCTGAGCGGCGGCGGCCCTTCCCGGCTACGGGCTGCGCGGCAAAGGGGCAGGCGGAGGAGGAGGAGGAGTGGGACAGAGACATTCTGCGAGCGGGCTCCCGGGCGCCGCCGGAGACTCCTCCTCCTCCTCCTCCCGCCACCGCCAGGACAGGCCGCCAGCCCCGCCTCCCGCCGGGCCCGGCGGCGGCAGCGGGCGGGAAGGGGCTCGGGCGTTTGGGGGGGACGCGATGCCCACCATCCCCTGGGGCTTCAGCGCCGGTGTGGCCGCGGTTACCCCCTGAGGGGCTTCAGCCGCCCGGGGGCACGGCTCTCCTCTGACGTGGCCACCGGGAATCGCGCTGGCTCGGCGAGAGGTGCGGGCTCCCCGCCCGGTGTGTGCCCTGGGGTCCCTCGTCCCTGCTGTGCTGGCCCGACAGTGTCTCCTCCAGGGCTGGGAGGGAGCCGGCCCTGCCCGCACCCTCTCGCCTCTGCCAGCCTTGGGACGCCGCTGGAGCCAGGGCGCGATGGGGAGAATGAGCTGTACTCACTCCAATCCCTGCTCTGGCAACGTGGGACCTTGTTGGAAAAGCCCATGGCTTGTATCCCATCCAGGCCTGGAGAGTCTTGCAGGCAGCAGAATGGGGACACGGACTCTGCTTTCCAAGATGAACTGCTCCAGTTGCTCAGCAATTTGCAGATGGACAGGCTTAAAATGTTCAAAAATCATGAGTCAGATCTCAGTCATGAGATTAAGAAACAAAGTTTGAAGGCTTCACATTTCCCATTAATTTTTTCGAGCTGCTAGGGTGTTGTGGGGTCACATTTTCAGGCTTTCTTCCATAACCACAAAGACTAGTTGGGTTTTTTTCCATCTTCCAGATGAAAGCAAATTCCCCAATCACTCCTAGCCTACGGAAGCGAGGGCTTCAGGCAGAGCATCAAATGTTCTAACACTTTTGATTAAAGTTTGAGATCTGTCAACTCTGCAGATTGACTACAGCTNTTAGAGGTAGTGTCTAATGCGCACTCTAAACTGCTGAAGGTGCAGGAAAGGCTCTGGCCTCAGCCAGTGTGCTGCCTGTAAGGTCTTTGTGTGCTGGGGCAGTCAGGGAGAGAGATCCCAAGGGGATTCCCAGGGTCCTGCCTGTGTGCTGCACCATTTGCAGCAAAGTACAGACAGATAAGGAAATGCTATCTAGTAAGTAAAGGAATATTTCTTTAAAAATAAGGGATACCAATTTTCAGAGGGAGGGTAGTCTTCTCAAGGGGAAATGTTGGTTTGGAAACCAAGAAAGAAGAGGCACCAATTTTGCCAACCTTTGAGACTGGCTATACCAAAGTGGCCTAAGAAAGAAATGGGATCTTGCTGGTAATTAGAATAAAAATCAGTGTGAGCACTGGGTTTGGGAGCTTTCTCCAAAACACTTTCTTCTTAACCAAGTTTTTGTTTGGATCAGGAGTGTCTGAGGCTGAAACGTGCTCAGGAGTGAGCACACCTCCAACACCCACAGGGCCTGTCTGGAGCTCCTCTTGAGTAAAATGCCTGTATGGGTATGGGCAGGCACTGGGTCCTCAGCATCAACTCTCTTCCGAGTCGATCATGCTCTGCCTAGTGCAGGTGTACACTAGGCTTTGGTACTCAGTTTTGATCACTTTGACTTTTTTTTTAAAAGTAACTAAACCAGCAGTAGTATTATCTGAGCCATTGGAGTTTAACAGCCTGAGGAAAGTTTCTATTTCCACGTGAGGAGGGATTAAAGAGACCAACATTACTCTGGTTGACAGCAGAAGACTAAGGAAAAAGAAGTGCTTTAGGCTTTAGGCTATTATCATTGGGACAGATATCACAGAAAAAGAGTGAAGTAAAATGTTAGAAATCTGTAATAGTGATGATCTCTGTAGTTTATATGTGCTGTAAGGCCCTGGTGAAAGTTGAGCACCTGAAAGTGTGGGAACAACAGAGGTACCAGAAGCTGATCTTGATGGTTCAGGTATCTCTTGCTTGCTTTTCATGTGTATCCTTCTATCTGCCCATCTCCAAAACACTGGTCTTCATTTAGACATTCTCCCTAAGAACATAAGTTCTATAATAGTATGAGAGCATTGTACTAGGAGCTGCTGCCAGCAGAAGTCTCAATGCAGCTGCAGCTTCTCCATCAGCTGTCCCAGTATCATCCAAACCACAGGGTAGGCTTGGGTAGCCTTTTCTACCTCACTTGCGTCTAAAACTGTATGGCCGCCATACAGAAACTTGGTGGTGGTGATACATCCTCCCTGTGTGGTTAGCCTGTCTGTGTTAGAAGCTAGGTCATCAGCAGTAGGTGCAATTGACTAACTGCTGCTGTGGTGCCCAGGTCAGTACAGGTGTGCATCCCATTAGATCTGCTGTCATCAATGAGTTTTTAAACTTCTTTCTTGTTGCTCCTGGTTGCATAGGTGTGATTCTATGCATTTGAACAGTTTATCCATGGGTGTTTTCAGGCTGGTTTTTACGATGTCTTGGCTGTTGACTGTACGGGTTTCTGCACAGCTTACTATGTACCTTGTGCATGAACTTGCCTGGGATGCTGCTTTTCCTCTAGCATCCAACCCTTGGAGCGTTCTAGCTGCCCTGAGAAAGGCAAGAGATTTAAGAGTTTATATAGTCTGCAGGTTACAGTTCAAATTTAGATGCAAATGCTAGCATTAGCAGCAGTGTGAATGTGTCCTTCATGGTCTGTTTGAAGTTAGCCTTGTAAACATGCCAATACTGAGGTGGGCATTCATTCAGATGCAAGTTGGCTCTGGAGCTTCTCTGTGCAATGCAACCCTTATTCTGTGTCGTTATGAGAATGACAGCTATGTGAAATCACCCAAAAGACAGGGGCTTGAAAGACAAGTGGAAGGCCTCTTTAAAAAACTTTTTTGAATTTGTAATACAAATTAGATTTTTGTAAAGTAGTTTTCTTTTAATAGAAGAAAGCATTTGGAACTAGAAAAGTATTAAACAAATGTCACATTTGTCAGACCTTCCTTCCAGCTGCTTGCAACTGCCAGCTCCTAGGGCCCAATTTTTCTCTCCGGACATCAGCCTGTTGCGTTTGAACTTTGCTAGGATGCTGGTCCCTGTTAGTATCCCACTCCAGGGGCATTCCAGGTGCTTGGGGGGTGCCCCTCCAGAGTTGGGATGTTTCTGAGGCTCTGACAAAGTCCAGGAGAGGGAGACTGAAAGGGAAGCAAAGATTGGGACTGATTTGTGGAGATAAGGGGCAGGAAGAGAATCTCTGTTGTAGGCACTGCTGTGGTGAGGAACTCAAGGTGCCAAGAGGAAAAAAGGCAAAAAAGAGTGGTGAGAAGAGATGGTCAGAAAGAGGCAGAGGATGTGTGTCACATAGAGCACTGTCTGGGGAACAACAGACAAAATTCCTCCATCTTACCATGTTGCTGCTGTCAACACATGCCTGTGAAACCCTACTGCCAGAACATGTGCTTCAGTTCACACAGAGCAGATGCTTCCCTCAGAGCCATTTTCAAAAGGCATCTTCACTGCAAGTAACATGCCCATCAAAGAGATGTTGCTCATTTTGCATTTTTAAGTGATATATTCATGGTTCTAATATAAATCTGTTTTTCCCTAGATGATGACAGACAGGAAAGAGACACAAGAGGCCACCCTACAAGAAAGCATCACTGGCTAAAAATGTCAGGAGGAGGTAGACCACTGGAAATCCTATGTTCTTATGTTCTATAAGCTTAAATAACAGAGATAATGATTGAATAGTTTCTTGTGTGAAACAACAATCTTCAGTTATATCCTAAAAATTTTCTTTCTTAGGTCAGACCTAAACCTTAATGGCACAATTCTTGACAAAAACACAAAAGAATGTACTGCCCTGGCTGTAGAAGTAACATATTTAAGGGAAATGAGATGTTCTTCAGGGCAGCACTGTCTGTCTGTGTGTTCCATCCCTGAGCACTTTCATGCTTCCATCAGTGATCTTCTGAAGAGTCTCCTTGGGTTTTCCCAGTGAATGATGGCCTCATGCCCTCCCTTCCAGCAACGGCATAATGGAGATGGCTACACAAACCTTCCCTCAATTTCTTCACTACCAAAAACCTTCCTGTGGAGATTTTTAACATCAAAGCCCAGGTCAGGCACATGCATACCATGTACATAGTATATATACATAGCAAGTCTTTGAAAACACCAGCTGCCTTTTCCCCCTTCCATCTGGCAGGGGTGCCTGTGTCCTCCTCACAGAGTGTCTTACGCAGCTAGCAAACTGGAAATTTTTGGAGGAAGACAATATTGCATCCTTAGATACTGACAGATGCTTAAGTATGTGGTACATCACCAGATACGTAGTTTAATGTTTAACAGATATACTGAAGAATCAAACCTCTGTATTTTTAACTTTTTAAAAGCTTTTAACATCTCTTAAAATCCTGTTAGTGTCTCTTTTGATGAGTGTGATTGGGAACAGCTGTGTCTGAAATGTTTCGACATCAAACGAGAATGGTCTTGAAAATGAGATTTCTTTGTGTACAAATAAAAGAGTAACAGTTTAGCCAGATTTAGATTTTGCAATGTTTTTTGTTGAGTCATTACTATCTAGTCCTGAAAAAAAGACTGGTAACTACATAATGTGATTGAAATATATTTCCAGCACAGTCTTGTAAGGCAAATAGGTGTGAGTTTTGAGACCTCATCAGTATGAGATATTGAGCAAAGCAGACCTTCTACCAAAGCATTAATTTCTCCAATTCTCACCACTGATACTGGTCTCATCACACTTAACTGGAACACTATTTATGTTCTTAAAGGAATTTAGACATAATGTGAAAAAGTCGTAAATCCATGCGGGTAGTGAATAGTAAAATAATATAGTTCTTAAAAACACTCTGAGGGGTTGTAGAGATAGTTTATTTATATTTTAAACAGAGAAAATAGTCCAAGGATGCAGTAAATTATTATTATTTTCCTATACAACATTTGGGCATTTTAAAATGTGCTCAATATTGGATTTTAATGTCTTACTCAAGCAGAATCCTGTCCACTGCTAACTCAGATATTTTATGCATTTTTGGAACATTAATTTTTTCCTTTGTTGTTAAGCATCTATGCTGCTAGGTGCATGTCATAAATCTGAATGAAGTGTTACTCCCTCACCTGGGGGTATTAGAGAGTAGTGTTAGCATTAGGGTGAGTGGTAGTGTAACTGTGTTGCTTTAAGAACCACCCCTTTCTGGGCCAGCAACTTCAAAAGAAATTAAGTACAGAATGGGCTTTGTGTACAAGAAAGCATTTCTGATATACAAAGTCAAAAATGCTAGATGTCACAGTTGTCAAAAGCTGGACAAATTAGTGTCTTATTCACAAGTACATTTTAAGTGAACTCCCACTTAGTTTATCAGTAGCCACGTACGATGAGTTTGTGTGTGCATGATTATCAGGACTTATATTGGTTTACCATTGTGATATTTATTCAATTTGCTTCAACTATCCTAATATCAACAGCATGAGTTAAAATCCTCCCCAGGAACAAAGACTGGATGTAGTTTGCATAGTATGCAACTATTTCCTGGAAGAAAAAGTTGCACAAAGTTCATTTAGTATATTATTATTATCTTTGGGTATATAAAATATTGTTTAAACAGCATGTTCACTCCTTTCCTAGTTCAACTGCCACAAACTTGAACTTGAAGCTGCACAAATGAATTGACTGGAGCATCTCTGTTACCAGGACAGGCTGAGAGACCTGGGTCTGTTTACCCTGGAGAAGAGAAGGCTGAGAGGGGATCTTATCAATGCTTACAAATATCTAAAGGGTGGGTGCCAAGAAGATGGGGCCAGACTCTTTTCAGAGGTGCCCAGTGATAGGACAATGGGCAATGGACACAAAATAGAACACAGGAAGCTCCACCTATACCTAAACTTCTTTCCCATGAGGGTGACAGAGCACTGGAAGAGGCTGCCCAGAGAGGTTGTGGAGTCTCCTTCTCTGAAGACATTCAAAACCCGCCTGGGTGCAATTATGGGCAACCTGCCCTAGGTGAACCTGCTTTGGCAAGGGGGTTGGACTAGATGATTTCCAGAGGTCCCTTCCAATCCCTACCATTCAGTGACTCTGCGCTTTCCAGAAACCAGTAAACATGCATATGTAAATATATGGATGAAATGGAAATTTCAGGTCAGGCACACGTTTGGTCATTCATATACATACACATATAAATCTGTATGTCTCTATATAGGTATATCTTCATATATATACACACACATATCTATGTATCAGTGCATATACATATGTATGCAAAACGTACTAATAGCACTTCTTTTTACATCAAATGTATACCTACTTACTTCATGTATCAGAATTTGACCAGTGAACATCTATGTATACACTGAGGAATACATATGCAATTGTATTTTTCTGACTTTGTATTTTTACAAATACAAAAAACCTTTTAAATTACACTATAAAAACTTGTTGAGGAACTAGAGTACTTTAACTCCAAAAGCCATACGCAAGTAAACATAAAATTTTCTGAGAGATCTGAATCAGGAAATTTGTTACAGAGTGAGTATCTTTTACTGCTTTTCAGGGGCCAGGGGAAGGAAAATTTCTGGCTTCAAAGGCCGGGTGCGATGAGACCTTCGAAGAGCACAACCTCCACCTAGTGGTAGGTTCGAATGTGACATTTTAGAAAACCAGCAGTTCTAAAGCACAATCTCAGTTGTATGACAGGGTTGTGAAATCCAGAAATAAAGATTTAAGTTGATACAGTTACCTTTGGGAAAGCAAGAAAAAACCAGAGGAAAATGTACTATAAATGTTTCTACAACTTTCTGCTACTCATCAGTTGATGAAAGCCTTTCAGTAATAAAACCTCCTTACATTTTACCATAAGGATTGTGTATTTGTTAAAAATTAACCCACTTTAAATTAATACACGTGTACATGTAACTTGTTTTATTTGTTTAATCTTTTTTATTACCGAGGAAGACATGTAAAAAAGACGTGTGAATGGATGAATTTGCTCCTGCTTCTTCTTAAGTGAAGTGTATGGACCAGATAAATATACAAGTCCCTGAAACTCTTTTGGTGTGCGTCAGTTTAGAATCCATTATATAAACTTCTGTAGAATTAGCTTTAATTCCCACTTTCAAGTATTATCTTTCACTAAATCAGTTCACATTTTAAAAAAAGAAACTATCCTTATGGTTACAATTTCTGTGATTGATCTCCATTTAAAAACTAATTAAAGCTTATTTAAATTAATGGGGAAACTATTTACTTTATTTCTCCTTTTCCACTTCTTTACTATTCACAACAATATCCAAGTAGAACAGAAACCACATGTACATTCAGGAAAACAAGAAAATACGTAAATGATTGGACTCAATGATCTTAAAGGTCTTTTCCAATCTAGACAATTCTGTGATTCTGTGATAATGCACATTGGCAAATAGCTCATGTACAGTTCATTGCAGAACTTAAGAGTAGCCCACAGAAAAATAACAGAAACAAAAGGATCTTAATTAATCCTGGCAAAGGATAACCAAAGCATCCAGGTTTTTAGTATGATGCTGACTTTAGCACAGAGAAGGTCCCATGAAAGAACCTGGGCACCTGCCATACTTACAGGGACATAGTGTTCAGCTGAATAAACTTCTAGGTCAAATACAACCCCAGACGCTTCTAGCTATGTTATGTAAAACTTAAGCAACTGTGAAACTAGGAAGACTGATAATCCAAAGGCAAAATATGGGCAAAGACCCATTAAAATGTGTTTGTATGTCAGTGAAATTAAATAACATTTTCCTAGATTTTATACAAAGATCATCTGCCCCTTGTAGAGTATTCTGAAAAGTATTTGGTTTAGAAATAATTATTTTACATTTATGCTAGATCCTTGTGTATATTCATAAAAGCTAAGCATATTTTAGAATGCTTAGTTTTTAGTTTAAGGTCAAACACAGATCCTGAATCAGATTCACTGTAGTAAGGGTTATATTTCTTATTCACCTGGACTAAAATTTCAGAAATCAAATTTTATTTAGAGGGAAGGCCGGTAATTAGAACAGTGGCTTTGTCACTTCTGCCTCTTGGATCAAAACAAACATTTTGCTCATCCATACCAGTAATGGGATTCATTATTCCTACTGCTCAGTCTTCATCTGAAAAAAAGACAGGTTGCCTGAGAAAGACCTGAATATTTAGGCCATAATGATCTGCTTGTCATGCAACGTATTCTGTAGTAACTCTGGTTACCTTATTTTTCCATGAGAAGGGCTTCACTAGAAACTCATTAAGGTATGGATATTCAAAGAATATAGGATTAGAACCCAACTGAAACAACAGTGAGAATGTCCAGTTTTTATCTGGTCTGATTCTGTGAGAGGACAGTTCCATCAGCTTACTCCAGCTTCAGCAGGAGTGAAGGTGTTCCGCATCTCTCAGAAATAAAAGGTTTCTCCAAGTCCTGGTTTGGCAGAATACTTACTTGTATACTTACACTACTCTTAGGCACTGTTTCCAGTGGAACTGCTGCCATATATTAAATTAGGCACATACTTAACTTCCTCAATAATGGCCTATGTGTTAATTTGAAAATTTTATTGCTATTTTTCCAAGTCAAAAGAGAATGAGGCATAGGTACGCCTCCAAATAACTGAGTACCCTCTTTAAAATGCGAACTTCAACATTCTTACCTAGGTTGTTAAACCAAATAATAACTTACATCAAATATTGTAATTTTGCAAGAGTATCATATTGAAAGTGGTACTCTGTAGACTGAAACAGAATAAAATTATTTAGCAAAAAACATGAAATGCCTGTATTCAACTTTTCACATAAAAAAATATATTTTCTTTCACAACACTAACAGTTAAGGCCACGGAACTCCAGCAAGATGCTGATAAGCATATCAACTGCAACTATTAAACTACCAATAAATATCAAGAAAATGGTCTGCATGTTTAAAATCACAGCAATGAAATAATCCAAAAAGGCAACCATCAACATCTCTAGTGAGTCATAACTGTTTTCAAGTAAAAATTGCACTATGTGCTTTAAGACTGTCACATTCTTACGTACTTACTATAACAGTGTTAGAGTAATATACAAGTAGAAGATTTCATCCTTCTGTCTGGGTTAGTCACAGTTTCCCTGGAATTCTCCAATGTATGATTCTGGTTTTCGTCTTTACTGTCTTCACCAGATAAATCTTCCTTTTCTTTTTCTTGTTCACTCTGTAATGGCTTTTCAGATCTATCTTCCTTTCCACTACATACATTCTTCTGGCCTGTCAGTGGCTTTTGCTTGAACAGGGAAAACTGAAGTAAAAAACAGGTAAATAATATGCCCCAAACAGTTAGCTGTGAAATTCAAAGTTTAAAAAAACCCCATAAAGCCTTTTGTATATACCAAGATCAATTCAGGTCACAAATTTTTTCCTAGTAAAAGAAAAAATTTTTTAAAACCAAAATGACTACTTAAAAAATGTTAATGAAAACCATTCTGCTGCAATATTTCAAATGTGTCAAAATAGCACTAATGAGTCAGAGAAGTTAAAATGATTGCATTTTGTCAAATTACACACACTAAGTTTGCACAAAATACTGGAAGTGATGCAAAATTATTTGTGTTTCTTTCAACCAGGAGTCTGAGGCAAGAATACAAGCTCAGACCTGCAAAGCCCCAGAGCAGTAAATGCTTAATGTGCTTCATTATAAACACATGTGTAGTCCCATTAAAGTTAACGGCAAAGTGGTTTTATGTCAGTGAGACTACACAGGAGCTCAAAGTTAATCAGTGCTTAAGGACTCTGTTCAACAGGAAACACCACAGTCAGTCTCTGCAGAAGCCTTTGGATCCTAAACCTGTAAGAAATTCCATATAAGCTTCTCCTCAACATGCATATATGTATATATATATAAACTCACTCTTTAAAATCGGTGCATGCTGGAAGTAGAAGCAAGGTCAACTAGATCAGCTGCTGCTTTCAGAGAGAAATATTGTGGAAAATATTTTTAGATAATGTCCCATAGGAATCAAGTCCTAAGTTTTCACCTCACCAAAATCTTATGTGATTAAGAACCTGTGTTTTATGGGCATGCTATACATGAACAGGTGATAATGGACTTTATCTTATTTCTACTGACAGAAATACTATGATTTATTTTAACAGAGCGATTATTTGGACAATTTAAAGTTACTTTATCATGAAATAAAATAAAATCTTAAACAGAAGGAACACGTTGCTCAGCAATTTAATTGTTTATGCAGATCAGGTAAATTGGGGTATTTGCTTCAGGCTAGTAACTGCCCACTGCCACCCTGGTCGCTGGTAAAACTAGAAGGAAAAATAAGGTCACATACCCTTTTCCTTCCAACGACTCCTCCAGTTATTTGGTCATCAGTGTTCTCTGAAGAATTGTTCACAGTGTTATTGTCAGTGCTTTCTTTCTCTACAATAATACAAACCTTTATATTAACTTCCTTCTGATTCTTGCAAATAAAGAGCAGAAAAAATGGTTCTTCAAATTATTCTTGAAATAGAAGTCACTAAATAAAATATGGATCCTAAAAAAACCACAATATTCAGTTCAACTTGATGCCCAGCCTGACAAGAATGGTTGGGGGTTTTTTTGTCTTTCTATATAATGCCCTTGTATTATTGTCCAGGTGCTCGATTTTCAAGAACAGAACACTTACAGCAGTGACATTATATTAAAATGTTTTGACTTGACACTCATAGTTTCCTCTTGCTGACAGAAGACAATGTCTTGCACACTGATTTCAAAAGTATATTCTAATTTGGAAGAGCTGACTTTCAGGGGAGGAGCTATGGTTCAGCAGGAATTATATTCCATAGAAACAATTCTGGGAAAGGAAGAACTTTCCATCTGAGTTGATGTTCCTGTGTTGAAATTTTCCTATACTCCCTGCAGGAATGATATAAATTTAGAACTTAATATCAAAACTTCTAGATCACTGGATGATGGAAAAATATTTAAGCATCTATTCTGTACAAGCTATTTCCGTTATATTATAGAAAATAAATGGCATGGCTTCTTATTAAGGCAGCATCCTTTTTTATACCATAATTGTTATTTTCTTACAAAAGAACAATAATAGAATATTCCAGAATTTCTAAAATAAAAGAACTATTTTTTAAATATTTTTTACTTCCGTATAGGGCACTCAACTTCATGCTCCCCTGTTTTTCTAAAGGAGTACACAGTTCACTCAAGCTGTTATTAAAACAACAAGCAACACCTAGGCTTACATCTTCAGCATCTCTGAACAATGTTCAGTAATTACCATATTTCACCTAAACCAATCTGTTTGTGAATGCAATGAGGAAATGTCAGTTGACAGAGATGAGGATTTTTGACAAGCTTTTCTGTTGAAGTGAAGAAACACAGTACCTAAGGAAGCTGCCTGAGAGATAACACAATTACCATTATTTTGCCACTGCACAACTACAGCTACTCTTAGCAAGTAAGATACAGTCCTGCTAAGAGAAAGTCCTTCTCCCGGACTTCCTTCAAATTGGGAAAAATATTTTTTTCTTTCAAATAATGAACAATTGGTAATTTTTTTTTGCCTCTCAAATTTCATCTCCTCTAAACAACTGCTTTACCAACTACCAACAATAACTGTATTGTTTAGTATAATAGAAATTGTTCAGGAAAGTTTTCTCTTTTGAATGTTTTATTTGTTTTTAGAATGTTTGTAATGGTCCAATTCCTAGGAATTGTATTCTTACCCTGCTGAATAATGGTCTCTTTCTGGGTAGTCTCTTCCACCTGTAGAAAGACAAAACAAAGAAATCTCTACTTTCAAACTTGTTAAAAATTAAAATGTTTAACTATTAACACCTACATATGTGTTCCTCCCTCTACCAAAACCACCCAAAACAACTTTGCATTTACAGGATAGCTACACATATTCAAACTCATGTTATAGAACCAAATTATTTCAGAGACAATAACTTAACAGAAGTAAATGCCTTTACCTCTACAGTTTCCACTGTGCTATTGCTGCTTTTCTCTCCCTCAGGTGTTTTGCTATGTTTCTCTTTTTCATATTTTCCCTCTATTTCGTTTTCCTTCTCTGTTCCTTCTCCTCCTTTTCCTGCTTCTTCCCCTTCTTCTTCTCCTTCTGCTTCGCCTTTTTCTTCTTCTTCTGATTCTTCTTCTTCCTCATCCTCCTCATCATCTGTCTCTTCATCTTCAGACAAGATTTGTTCCTTTGACAAAATGGCCAAAACATAATTTTGAAAACAATGCTGCACAATGATACCATGGTCCTCATCCTACATCAGTTCAACATACGTGATTATTTGATCAAGAAAAAGAAAACTCAAAAGAAAATGCTCCAAGGAGTAGACAGAGTAAGGACAAAGACAGGTGACCTCATTTGAGGTTTGCTAATTTTAATACATTTTAAAAACCAGACCTCCAGTGAACATTAGGAGTGCAGCTGACTTTTGTGTTTTGCTAACGTATGTCTCCTTAATGGAAACACTATGAAAATAAACTTTGTAAAAATAAAATAATTATCTTAAGTGTTTGAAATATGCATAACTAACACAAGCAGTAGTAATTCCAACACTGAAAAAAATAATTAAAATCTATTTCCCAAGAAAATTAATAAATACCAGATACAATGTTCTGATACATCTGATTCAATATACACACTATTATTTGAAATGAAGTTAGTTTCAGCCTATGAAACACTTAAATGTGGGAAAATAAAATAGTCAGGGGTACTATAAAACAATTTTTTTAAGGTGCAAATGCTATTTTTATAGAAATGTTTAGAAAAAAGAACCAATTACTTCTTATTCCATTTAATCTGATTACCATTACTATGCCATTTATGTATTTATAAAAACATGAAATATTTTAAACAGAAGCATTCGCCCTCCCATTGCAGAAATATAAGGACCTGAGCCAAGTCCAAGATGGACTTCTGTTGTCAAATCAAATGAACCCTTACCTTTGCATCAGAGTGCCCAGATACACTATTACAGAGTTACATTCTGATGCTTTTCTTCTATGATTGACTGAAATACAGGTACCGGAACAGTATTTTATATTAAAAAGACTTGAACAACAAAACACTTCTGTTCCACTGCAGCCTGTATCATGGTGGAAACTGGTGAGAACACTCTGCATGCTCTTTTGGAAGCATGGTAGAGGAACAGATCTTATTTTGAACACCTTGTAGAATCACAGAATGGTTTAGGTTGGAAGGGATCTCTTGAGACCATCTAGTTCCAACCCCCCCGCCACGGCAGGGACACCTCCCACTAGACCACCCAGGACCTCATCCAATCTGGTCTTGAACACTTCCAGGGATGGAGTGTCCACAACATCCCCGGGCAGCCTGTTCCAGTGTCTCACCACACTCACAGTAAAGAACTTACTTCTAATTTCCAATCANAACACCACTTGTTACCAGTCTCCAGTTGGACATTGAGCAGTTGATCGCAACTCTCTGAGTGTGACCATTCAGCCAATTCTTTATCCACGGAGTGGTCCATCCATCAAATCCACGTCTCTGCAATTTAGAGACCAGGATGTCATGTGGGACAGTGTAAAAGGCTTTGCGCAAGTCCAGGTAGATGACATCAGCTGCCTTTCCCTTATGCACTGATGCTGTTATTCTATTGTAAAAGGCCACCAGATTTGTCAGGCAAGATTTGCCCTTGGTGAAGCCATGTTGGTTGCCAGCAATCCACCTTATTTTCCATGTGCCTTCGCAGAGCCTTCAGGAGGATCTGCTCCATGATCTTGCCAGGCACAAACCTTCATATACTTGGGTCCAAATACTGTTCTATCTTTTGTTAACGTGTTCCTTACTTGCCCTTACTTTTTAAAATTTTGCTTGTCTCCATAATGACTGGTTTCATGCTCATCAAAAGTTATCTTGCTAGTCAGGAGGAGATCATTAGCTAATGTTTCTAGAGGCTGGAACACAAGGCTGCTTAGACAAGAATGTCAGAAGCATGCAAAAGCTTAATGGGATAGTTGTTTTCTGGCTTGTACTCTTCTGGGTGAGTTAACTGTGTAGCAAATTATTTTTGGACCTTACTGAGAAACTTTCCACCACTTAAAGCACAACTGCTCACCTGTAAGTAAGAATCACAATGATACCACTGACAACTTGTACCACCTCTGTGGTTCTCTTTTGCCTCATTGTCCACAGGCTTCTTTGGTGGCCTTTGCAGCTTCAAAGACCAAATGTTTAGACTTAGGATAAAAGCACGTGCAGCAGAGCTAGTGGGAGTTCTCCTCAGAGTGTAGTGTCTGTGCAGTGCACACGCCACGTTCTGAGACTGCTGTGAAACGGGCTAGCAGCAAAGATGAATCCATAGCATGGAGCTATACATTAACCACATGCTGACGCTTCAGAGAGCACCTAGGAAACTGAAGATACCCTGGTAGAATGTTATATTGCCAGCTACATATTTCAGCTCTAGAAATGTTAGGAATTAAATAAAAGCAGAAATCACCAATGGCCCTTGGCAGAAAGTCCCTTTTGTAGCATTGCATAATAGTGATCCAAACAACCAGCATTTTGCAAGAGATGAACGCTTCTGCTCAACCTGGGGAAAAGACGTTCTGCTAAGAGACACCTTCTTGTATTTCCTTAACTGAGGCTTCTTCCAGTCAGCTTTCCAGTCTGTCTCTGTAACTCACTTGCTCTGCAAACAGTGAAAAAGGCTTTCAACTCTAACAAAAAAAAATTAAGTGCAAAATATTTTGGTGATATCATAGAATCATTTAGGTTGGAAAAGATCTTTCAGATCATTGAGTCAAACCATAAAACGAAAACTGCCAAGTCCACCAGTACACCACATCCCTAACTGCCACATCTAGATGTGTTTGTTTAGGTAACTGAGCCATGCTCCTCATCAAAAAATTGGTGGAGGTGAGAGATGCTCCTTTCACTCCAAAGACGACACCTACTGTTGTTAAGCTGCACACCTTCCCAGACTGACCACATTTCCATTGACTATATTTGCAGCTTGCCACAGCTGTCTCTGGCTGTTACCTTATCTGTTCAACTTCTAAAGTAACCCATTTTGAATAATAACTCTAATAGCACTCTTTTATTACTGTCACTTCCACTTGACCATTTATAGGCATGTTTTGGAGAGTTTTAACCAATGGTAGTGAAGGAGATATGGGAATGTCATACTGCAGATACTCTGAAAAGATTAATCATCTGGCCATTAAAAATAGTGTCTGAAGAATCTGAGGCTTCTAATCAATGCAAATATATGTATGTATGATATGTATACTATGTACATATGATATGTTAATATATTACATTAAATGTATATATTATATATATGTACAATTTCTGCATTACTCTCTTTCATCATGCTTTAGGACGTTTATTTTCTTATTCTACTTTAAATCCCCTATTCACAGAAAGGTAATGCTGTAAGAATAACTCCAATAGTTTCACTTCTAAAGCTGAGACACAGCAAAGCTGACTTGGCCAAGGTCACACACACAGAGCCAAAAGTAGTAAAGAACATGTAAGTAAAATATTTGAAACAGTTTTCATTTAAGACTGAGGTTCCAGTTTCTTCAAGGACAGAAATAAGTGGTCTGTACTATAAAACAATCTTAAACATTTTGTACCCCTAGTAAAATAAATCAGAACAGCGAAACATCGGTCTTGAAAGGATGACTTTGCAGACATAACAGACTATACAGATTCTGTGTAACTCTTCTGTTTGCTTAATTTTTTGCATGCGTTTACAGTGGTTTTCCTGTAAACTGAGATCTGCATAACAAGACATTCTTAAGGATAAATTTGCAGTATCAAAGCTATAGGGGACAAATGACCTTATTTGCCTATGGTTTTGGCAAAAGTATTGCCTCAGTAGGTATAACTGTCTTCTGCTAAACAGGCTGCTGCTGGCTTTTCTTTGGGCAGATTAATAGAGTATAAAAACTTAATGCTCTATAAGAATATGGTCTTACATCTACAGGAAGGAGGAGGGGGGGAATTTCACTCTGTTTCATACTGTTATGTTACCTGGTGTCAAGCTTTGGCTGAAAAACAGTCTAACTGAAGACATCTCTCATGGCAGATCTTGCTCAAATGACAGCTGCAAACTAGGTTTCCTTCTACTGCTGTAACTATTTCATTGTGGATCCCTCCTGCATACTTCATGGAAACTGAGCTCTGGCAGACGGGCTGTTCATAATTAGCATTTCAGAAGGGAAAGCTTATGGTATCTTTCCGAGCCTCCTCAAGAAGTCAAAATATTTAATGTTTGGCACCACAATTTTATGTTTCTAGGGAAGAAAATCTCAAAACCACTGATGAGACAAATATAGCTCAGATTTTTTAAAAATCTGGTGATAAGTCAGTGATGAAGAGAAATCTGTAATTACAGTATGTAGCACTCGGAAATGGAGAGTTCTAGGAAGCTCTGGTTTACAGAAAAGATATTTCTGTTTCTAGTTGTCCCGGTAACTGTTAAAAGTCCACAGAGAAGATGATTAAAGAGAGTTGAGAATGAGGCAGTTAGCGACATGCTTCTTCCTTGGCGTTGTTCTGCCAAGCAGCCATAAAACAGCAATTGCTTAGCAGAGTTTTTAATTATTTAAGGAGCAGATTTCTCCCATTACCTGTCCAGCCCATTACCTTTGGATGCACAAAAGCATGCCATGGCTCTCTTACATGCCTGTACAACAACGAATGGAAAACATACCTAGCAGGAGTTTCATTATGAAGTAGAAAACTCTTAGTAGATGGATATCAGCTCTAAGGACATTGGTCAATGAGCATAATGCTGTCATATGGGACTGAACAATGCTGTCTTTGTAGAGCACTGGTAAAGACAACTACAAAATACATTTCTACAGACCACCCTTCTTTTTGATACAATGCTGAAGAGGAATAGGTAGAGGAATCATATCCTCCCCTAGCTATCATTTTGCTCTCCAAAATACTAGTGCACATCAATGTCACTCCTGAGTTGTCCATGCAGGGGAATGCACTTGTGTTAACATTTTACTAAAACAGCATTTAAAGTAACAGTATTAGCAATGATTTTACATGCACATGAGAGGAAAAAAGCCTCTGGTTACCCTTTGTGGGTTGGAGATATATAGAAGGGTAGGCATGTAACATTTTGTTGACATTTTGTTATGAAATCAAGTTATCTGATGTGAAGTGACTGCCTGACAAAATTCTTAGTAAAACCAACATACATAGCTTGCAGTTTCTTACTTAGCAGTTACAGTGAAAGCTTAACACCTTAAAATCCACATAATGCTAGCCATTTGTCATCAGAATTTGAACCGGGCTTTCATTCTGTAGCTATTAATATAGAAAAGTTATTTTCTCAGCTACTCTAAACCTTAAAGAAGTGTCTTTCACTTTAATGATTACTAAAGAAAGAACTGTCCAGTTCGATGACTGACAAAATTCAAAGAAAGGCTTAAATACTCAAATGGGAGTACTCAAATGAGAGATTTAACACCTTACTCTTTCAATTACAAGCGGCAAGGCAGTCAGCAAACCAAATTGGGCTTTCCTTATATACTCTCATGGAGACAAACAGAAGAGCTCAGCTGAATATACTTAATTTTCAGTAAAAAACTGTCACCATAATTTGCCTAGAAGCTAACATCTAGACTTCCACTAGGTTACAATGGTTTCCTAATTGTACAATTCTATATCAAGAACACTTGACATGGATTATCTGATACTTGTAATAGTCCCTAAATGCTTCTGTCATGCAAGTATCCTGGAATAGTAATGCAATGCTGACCTCATAGCTTCAGGCACACTGTGCAGACAGTGAAACAACTTGAAATCTTTTTTATGTCAGAAATCTTTTTTCTGTTACTACATGTCAAGCAAAAGTGAACTTTAAAGATATACTTTCTTGTATCAATGCAAGAAAATGATTCAAAATAGTAGATGCCCACACAGTCATACACTGATTACCCTGAATGCATGATAACTAATTACCACAGTATACTTTTGACACTTCAATTACATCCTCCAACAGGATGCTGTCACTCTGAGAAAAATGAAATAAAACAGTGATTACTTCAGTTGGCTTTGGTGTAATTATTCTGTGGCTTGCCAACTTGCTGCTGTTGATGTACCTGGAGAAAGATACACCCCTGCATTCTTGTTTGAGTAAAAACACCACCTTAACAATGTATGAAATTTCAATGTAAAATTACATTCTAAAAAAGACATTATTTGTACTCTCAGGTTTGTTTTAGATTTTGACTATTCACTACAAAACCAATTTAAATAGTTATCTAGAGGATTCTCTTTCTCCAGCAATTATTCAAAGTAATTTATTATTATTTATTCCCCAAGATAAATCAGCATCTGAAATACCTCAGATGTACTACAGCTCTCATATACAAAACTGTTGTTTTCTCAAAAAAGTGTCGGGGCAATCCCAAACTCAAATACAGGCTGGACAATGAGAGGACTGAGAGTGAGAGCAGTTCCATGAAGAAGGTACTTGCATGTACTGGAGGACAAAAAGCTGGACAAGAGCTGGCAATGTGTGCTCACAGCCCAGAAGGCCCAACTGTACCCTGGGCTGCCTCAAAAAAAGTGTGGCCAGCAGGTTGAGGGAGCTGATTCTCTCCCTCTACTCCGCTCTGGTGAGACCTCACCTAGAACACTACATCCAGCGGATGCTGGAGCCTCCAGCACAAGAGGG
>VYZX01007703.1:21198-61834 GCA_013401335.1 Brachypteracias leptosomus | reverse complement strand
GTGATTCTGTGATTCTGAGATTCATCTGTATCTGATGTCAATATTTTTGTGTTATATAAAATTTGCCCAGATTTTATCATGTGAGGTTGGCTGTATCAGTTGTTAACAATAACTTTAGGACTTTTAACCTTCAATGTCATGTTGTGTGCATCCCAATTCCTATAATTTACACAAATTATGAATCGTATATAATTTGTTATTCATGATAGAATATTCTTTTATTCATATTGTTATTCATAACAGTATTAAACATTCATATGCTTTTGAGTGTACCAGGAGCTATTTCATCAAGCTAGTAATTAGGGACTAGGGATGCCTAGACATTAGGGTCTGCTGTGTCTGTGTCCCAAAGCTCCAATTTTTTATTCTAAATTATACCAGAGATGGTTTATATGCATCTACTACTTTTGAAAGTGAGAGTAGATTTGCTATAATGTACATATTAGAGAAAAAAGCTAGACTACAAAGTGTTTTTTCTCTCCCTCACCACAACTTTTGATAGTTGAAGATGCTGTAAGTGAAAGGATATGGAGAAAGTGACTGGGAATATTTATGCAGAAATCAGAGACTGGTATAGGTAGGAAGAACATGTTTGATTGGCATTCTCCAAAGCACTTACAGGACTGTGTACAATATGTTCAGTTCACACCCAATTTACAGAATGTGTAAAAATGTAAGCATATGTTACTGCTGTAATTAGGAGTACAAAATATTTTTATTTTTAATAAGGAAATAATATCCATATTACTGTATTTCAAATATAAACCAATAACTTAAGAAATTTAAAAGCCTACCCTGACATGAAAAAAAAAAGGATGTTAATTTTCTCTTGCAATGATGCCTGGAGCAAGACAAGTAATAAATTAAGTATCTACTATAAGCACAATGGTATTTTAACATGCAAAAGCTAAGATACTGAAAAGCTAGGGTTTCATCAGCTAAATTAAAAGATCTAGAACTTATGCTTTTTATTTTGGCATGCTTAATTTGGCAAATCTCAATTATTTTATTACTAGAATATTTAATTGCTATTTTTTTTAAATTTAGAACACAAATTGCACAGAAATATAATTATAAAGCATGGCCTCAATTTTTGTGTGTAATTGCAGAAATACATTTAAGTACAAAAGCATAAGTATAAACATGTACATAGACTTACATGCACTTTCACATATGTATGTATGTTCATATATGTGTAGATGTACGTATGAGTACAGGTGTGAAGAGTATCTAGTGCATAGGTATGTGTCTTCTACTATTTATACTAATGACTGAAAGAATACAAATCTTTCTATCTGGATGAGAATGTTTTTGAGCAAAGAGGAAGGAAACCCGGTATACTGGACTCAGGAAGTTTCCAAGTCTCACATAAAATCAGTGTTCCACATGATCTCTTGTGTTTCTTGCTATTGCTCCCAAGTATATGCACCAAGATACCTCAAATTTGTGCCCCATCTTCTACCTCTGGAGATTTCTGCTAAGCACATATCAAATTCTGCCCATTAATCATTCCCAAGGATTAACACAAAATAAAAACTTGATTTAGGTGGGATCATTTTGTTTTGCTTCTAACCTGTTTTAGAATTAATACTAAGAATCTAACAACTAGACACATTGACCAACAGAGTGAAAAAAGATCTGTGGTAGAGTGGTACGTATATTAAGCTCTATAATACTCATCTTGATTGTCATGGTGGCAAGTAGATATAAAACTAAAGTTTGAACTCTCAAATGAAATGTAACTATTACATGATCTGATGATTTTAGCTTTTTTTTTTCAAATGTGGGAAGCCTCTGGGCAAAAACGTTCAGTGTCTTTTTCTCACTGTTTGCTCTTTTTATTGTCTATCAGTCTTTCTGTAGAGGGACAGAATTAATCTCAGATATCTACAATTTGTGGCAGTTGGAACAGTTGGCAAACACACTGTTGATTTTCCATCTATTAGTAAAATGTACTTATAGAAAGAGTTGTAAAATAGACCCTTTACTAAACAAACTATGTAAGGATGTTTTGGCCCTGGGCACTGCCTTCTGGTTATCTTTAGAATATAACCTTATCTATGCTAATACACTGGGCTAATATTACAAGCTTTTATGCCAAAGACCCACATTTAGATTTCTCTGGATTTGGTAATTTATAAATAATATATACTCTGTAAGTCTCTTCCCAGTCCATAGCTCTTTTTCAGTGGAGATGCAGATCTGTGAAAATCTAAATTTAAATAAACTTGTTCTTTTCTCTAATGTACTGTTTCAACTGTTTTATTTAACTGAAGCTCTGTGAATGTCCTCCATAACAAAAGTCTGACAGAGGTTGTCATGACAAAAGAAACAATTGTTCTTTTTGTCAGCTGAAGCTGGAGGAGGCTCCTGTGCAACTTTGACACTTCAGCTCGGCATCAAAGAGAAGGAAGTAGATAAGAAAATCTTAAAAATAGACCCAAGGCTGAGAAGATACTCAATATTGAACTTCCAGCGAAGAGGGACAACTGGCAACCTGCTGTGACCACACCATGGGTCTGCTTGAGGAAGACTAGCGCCACTGACCTTTGGACCCAGAGAGGTGAGCATAACACAAAAGGGAAGAGGCAGTTATGAGTAAGGTTTTTTGCATAGCAGCTGTCAAGACATAATTATTGAGGCTATTCTGTACTAATTTGGACTTCTAAGTGTTACCATCACTATAACTAAATTAATAATAACTGTTGGTATTTTTGGGGCTCTTTTTGGTTGTTTTATTTACTTGTTTCTTTCTTTTTCTTTGCTACTATTTGAATAAGCTAGCAAAAAAGTCTCCACATACATACAAGGTGTTCTTTTTTGCCTTAATATTTTGAGTGCAACGGTACATTTAGGAGATCCTCACAAATGCAATACAGTCTGTTCCCACAGCCTAAACCCACTATGCATTACTGCATCATAGATACTTATTCCTCCTACATGTAGAGCTGAGAATTTTATAGCAGTTGATTTAATATTTTAAAATATCACAGAATGTGAAGTTGGAAGGGGCCTCTGGAGGTCATCTGATCAAACCCCCCTGCTCAAACAGGGCCACCTAGTTCACCCAAGACCATGTCCAGACAGCTTTTGAATATCTTCAAGGATGAAGGCTCCACAGCCTCTATGGACAACCTGTGTCAGCGCTTGTACAGCCTCATAGTAAAAAAGTGTTTCCTGATGTTCCCATGGAAGCTCCTGTATTTCAGTTTGTTCCCTTTGCTTTTGTCCTGTTGCTGGGCACCACTGTAAAGAGCCTGTCTCTGTCTTCTGTATAGTCTTCCTTCAGGTATTTGTACACATTGACAATATCCCCCTGAGCTTTCTTTTCTCCAGACTAAACTGTCCGAGCTCTCTCAGCCTTTCCTTGTAAGTAGAGATGCTCCAGACCCTTTGCCATCTTGATGGCCTTTTGCTAGACTCTATCCAGTATGTTCCAGTCTCTCTTGTATTACTGAGCCCAGAACTGGACCTAGAACTCCAGGGATGGCCTCACCAGTTCTGAATGGAGGGGAAGGATCACTTCCTTTGACTTACTGGCAACACTCTGCCTAATTGCAGCCTAGGATACCATTAGCCAAGGGAATATTTCTGGCTGATGTTCAACTTCATGTCCACCAGGACCTCCAGGTCTTTTCCTGCAAAGCTGCTTTACAGCTACACGTCCACCAGCATATGCTGGTGCCTGAGCTTATTGCTCCTCAGATGCAGACTTAGCATTCTCCTATTAGTCCATTTCTCAAGCCTGTAAAATGTTTTTAGCATACAAAAATGTGTAATGTTTTGTGTTATGTGGGTGATAAATACCTTTTTCTTTTTGTTACCATGCAGGAAAAATCCTTCTTCTAACCTGCAGGAAAGATTAAAATTTACCAAATTAGTTTTAAGTTTTATTTAGTGATGGAAAGTAAAAACAAAGAAAGAAAAACTCTGAGTATTTATTTACTTTCTAAATGAGTCAGATCTTTTGTTAACAGGCTGGTGCGGAAAAGATTCAAAGGCAAAGTAAAAAAGGACCGAAAATAACACATGTTAACAAGAGGACTAAGTTATGAGCAAGGCTAATATCAGAGATTGTCAGCTCTTTCCTTATAGGCATGTGTGTTTCTGTCTCCTCTATCTAGGAAGGTTGACTAAGAAAATATGAGTTCTCAGATAACACATGTAGACTAAAAGAAAAAATATGCACAAAAGATTACTATTAATTTTGCTGTAATGGATTATAAAAATAGGGAAATGTAATATATTGTTCTAACTGTCACAATTCTGTGCATAACTTAAAGTAGTCTTTTTTTTTTTCTCTATGCAGGCTGTATAGCACTGCAAGAATTTTCCAGGTCAAGAAACTTTTCGTCACTCTACCAACATCCTTTCATTAATCTATTCAGTTTTAATATCCTTGCAGTTTTTCAACTTCAAGTAGGATATTTTTTCCTTCTCTAAGTTATGTGGAGTGGCTCCATCATTATTTCCCAAGATCAGTGTTTGTAGTTTACACAGATTTCACACACTTTGTCTTGTGCTTTGAATTTTTCCTTCTTTGCATTGTCTTACGTGATATGTACACCTTTCCTTAAAAGTTCACCCACTATTAATTCTGAGCAATACGTAGACATGCTTTGCTTTCACTTCATTGATCTGTTCACTATGACAATTTTATAGAAGAGTTTATATGGATATAGAGATTCTGTTCTTTTGAAAAATGTTTTCCTGTAAGTGGGAATGGCTTTATTATGCTTTTATAACAATACAGCTGCTTATTTAATTTTCAAACAAGTGAAAATCCATTACTTAAATACCTAAGCTGTATATATACCTATACTGTACATACTTAAACGTATATACGAAATCTTAGAATATTGGTGAGACAGCAAAAATTTAATAATGCTAACAATAAGCAAAGGTTTTATAACAGAAGTATTTTTTGTTAAAATTATTTGTTATAGAATCTTACTTTATACCAGAATTGTTGAACTGTCAGACTTGTTAAAAAAAAATTCTAAAGTTAATTCTGGAATTCTAAAATATGTTCTGAGTATCCCTTATGCAGGACCATCAAAATGATTTAACAAGTGGAATGTTGGAAAGATCAGCCTTTTCAGCAGAACGCCAAAAGGACAGACATTTAAAATTAGTCTATTTTATGACTTCCAAGAGGTGAAATTGTGTTATTTATTGTCTACATTTTTTCCTCCTTTTTTTTTTTCTTTATAGACTACATTTTGATGTTAGACTAGATTACCCTTCATATGTGATTTTCTCCTTTCATGGAATATGTAGACAGCTAGGTCAGGCACTCAAATTAAGGCATTCAGATGCAATACCTGCACTTCAAAATACCCTGAACACTCTCTATTGTTGATGGAAAGAGATGTACTCTTCCAGATCGTTGTTCAGAACTTGCAAGGATTGAATTTTCCTTGAATTGGTGGACCTTTAAAATTCTGTCTATAGTTAGTGCATCCATGTATTTCTGAGACAAAAGCATTTTATCCACAGAAGGCAAACATTTTGGAAATTGAGTTTCATGTACTAAATTTTTATCTAAAAATAGTTTGGACAAAATGTTTAACCATATTTTGTGAAAAAAGGCAATACAGGTTTTTTGGGGTTAATTTGAGAGGTGAATAGATGTTAATGGGTGTGTGGCTAGATGGAAGAGAAGCACAATTGTACAGTAAAAAAGTGATTTTGTCTGTCTCTGAAATTTTTCAAAATTCAAAACCAACTAATAATGAAAACTATTCTTAAAAATACTCTACTGCTGTATTTGCTCATTTGGTGCTCTGAGTTTTGTGACACTGTTTCATTTTTAGCTTCTGTTAGAGAAGTTCCACTGAAGATTCTTCTTTAAAAAAAAAAAAAAAATTAAACTTGCAAATATCAGAGTAGGAAGCCATCAAAAGATGAAGTAACTAATTTTCTTGATTTGATTTGTTTAATTCTTCATCCACAAAATTGGTGAAAATTGTTTGATTAGCCCAAGATTTATTTCCCGTTGCCTTCTGGTCCTCCATATTTAACAGAAAGGCTATATGTTTTGGCTATTATTTTATTCTAGAAGACTATTTGGTTGAACTTCATCTCTTCACTGACACCTATCACATATATGTATCTAGCATTAGCTTGCATAAGAAATACTATTGAAAATCCACACAAAATCCCTTCTCTTCAAAAATAAAATCACTCTCACCTATTTACCTCTTTAAGCATGTTGAGTTTTAGCAGACTCTATGGATTGGTGAATCCCTTGCCAGTCCTTTATATTCTGAAGCAGAAGCGTCTTTGGTGGTCTTACTCTTTTGTGAGTTGTCTGGTAGTGACATGTGTGGAGGCTCATTTCTTTGCCATTGCCAAAACATGAACTAGAATAGCTAAAACCTTGTTAAGAAACAAACAAAAATACACTGCATATTCATTCTTTAGCAAAGAGGGAAACACAGAATTAGAAAATATTTAGAGAGTAAAGTCTGATTCTTCTACATTGGGACATGTATGGCTATATTCTCTGCTGCGTAACAGTTTGCAAAGTTTTGGTCTTTCTCAGGCACCACAACATTTTATGTTAGGATTTCTGTAATTGTGATCTTAATCTGTAGACCCTTTGCTGGAAGTTCACCAAAACTAATCTGATCTAGGAGGAGTTTACCTCCTACAGAGGAAGATTTTGGTTCACCTTTGAAAGATATGATAGCTCTCTCCCAAATCCTGTGCTTTTATTTCCCCTCTGCAGCAGTAAAGCAAACATCTGTACATGCAGCCTTTGGTCAAGCGTTGGTGTAAGGCTGGGGAGGAGGATCTGTACCAGAGCCCCAAAGCTTGGAAATGCTCCAAATTTCACCAGCTGGCATACAGCCTATGACATGTATGGTTACACGCAGATCTCTATCTTTTCTTTCTAGCTGAATGAGTGAAGAAGAAATAAAAAAACCACACAAAAACCCAAAATAAATTACAAAACAGTAGGATTTAATATAAATATACTGTGTAAAAGTCAAAAGTATTTATCTCAGTAGAAATACAAAAACATTTAAATACTTTCCCGCAAAACTGTTTTATTTTGACTGATTATGCACTTTTTGCACCAGTCATGAGGTGTCATTTGCAAAGAAAAGGAAAATGAGATCTGTGCAATTGCCAGTTGAAAAGGAGAAGTCAATATACAGCACAAGATGTGACCACTGATGAGAAATTCAAACCTCCCATTCTGCTCTGTTACTGATGAAGCCATGTGGTTCCACTTTGTCATATATATTATTTTACATTGTTTATAAACCAACAATCCTTATGGTTTCAGTGAAACTGCATTAGTTTAGGTTCAACCATCCTATTTTATTCTTGGTGCTTTGTCACTATGAAACCACAAATTTTTAATGAAACCCCTGTGTCATTGTTTAAGACCCAAGAAAGGAAGCCAAACTTTGTTTATTAGGGATGTGGATGAAGTATTTCATATTACAGTTGGACATATATAATACCAATAAACCTGTGGTTTTAAATATGTATTCCTAGTCAAGTGGGCAGTATTTTCCAGAGAGTTTGGCTGTCCTATAAACTGAAATAATAAACTGAGTCAGAAAAAGAATATAAAATTCATAAGTAATATTAGACACAGAGTAGTCTAGGAAATGGAGTTTTACCTATAAATTTCTTGACTGTAAGTGGCAAAACAGTAGAAGTCATAAATAATAAAAGATTTTATGTTTTGCATTGTGGAGTTTTCTAGAGCTCAAATAGAGCATAATAAGGAAGCAGCAAAACTCTACCTGGGTACTTCATAAGTTGTAGAATGAATTTTCCTCATAGATGTCAAGTGAGCATTTCCCCCCCTGCTACAATATTCCTATAAACAGCAGGGATGCCTTTAATTTCATAAAAGCTGTATATAACTGCTAATTATAAATGACAAGAATTGATTGATACATATACCTGACCTAACAAAAATTCTATTTAAAAGGATAACCCTCTGTGGTCCAAATTCTAGGTTTTGAGAAGTCCTTTAACGCCTTGCAATTACATGTATATTTTGCTGGAACATTTTATGAAATTTAAATAATAGGTCTTAAAATACACATAGGATAGAGAGTGACATTATACAAAAAGACAAGGAAGTACTTACTAAAAAGATAAGACAGACTGTGGTGACCAGGTGCAGGGCTCAGTCAGACAAACGCACTGACCAGCTCCAATGACCCACTCTTTCTATACTCCTCTCTGTCTGTGCTTCCTTTGTTCCTTCCTGATCCCTTCCCCCTGAACATTCCCCCATCAATTTGTATAGCTCCAATCACCCTCTGCAATGACCCTCAGGTTTGCTTCTTTATTATTGGCAAGCTCCTGATTTGCCTACTGTTTTCTTGCTAGCCCATTAATTAGTGTGACTGACCAGGTATGTTTCTGGTCATTGTTTGTCTGTTAGCTCTGTGTCTCTGCATGGTTTGTTTATTATTTTCCCCTTCTTCTTGTCATACCATTGACAAGGACCTTGATCACATAATCCTCATCAATTAGCAACTGATTAGTTTTGATTCTCTTTATTGCCTCCCTTATGATTTGTGTCCCAATATGTGTGTTTATGGCTTCCCTCTTTTCTTATTACCCTCTTTTGCATTAAAAAGTTCTTGACCAGATACAGGAGGGAAAGAGGGAGTAGATATTCTCTCCTTCCACATACCCGTACTCTTAGAGTCTCAACAGTTTCTCTTTAATTAACACGATGCCTTCTCCTTAGCAGAACAATGGTCACCTGTACAAGCAAGCAGAATCACAGAATAGCTGAGGCTGGAGAGCAACTCTGGAGATCACCTGATCTAACTCCCTGCTAAAAGAGGTTCAGCTAGGGCAGACTGCTCAGGTTCATGGCTTCACAACCTCCTTGGGCAACCTGTCCCTGTACTCGAACATCCTAAGAGTGTTTTTTTTCCCCACCCCGATATTTAAGTGGAATTTCTTCCATTTCTCTTTCTTATCTTTCTTTTTTTCTTTGTTCTCTTACTGGGCACCACTGATTATACACATTCGTAAGATCCCCCTGAATTTTCTCTTCTCCACATTGAACAGTTCCAGCTCCCTCAGCCTTTCTTACAGATGCTCTAGCCTCTTAAAAATCTTTGTAGCCATATCAAGGAGTCCTGCTGTCACTGTAGTGAAGTAATGATATTCTGTGTTCAATGAATTACTTTTTTAGGCTCTTTTACACCATCAGAGCAGGGGAAGACTAAAGCAGGGTAGCAGATGAAAACCTCAAAAAAGTAAAAGTTTGGGTCATTTTCATTTTAATCTACAAGGGATTAACCATACTGAGCCAAGTAATGGTGCTGAAATGTCACGGTTGAGTCTACCTTGCTTGAAAAAAATATGTCAGTATATTCCAGAGTTCACTCTCTAATTTTAAATCTGAACTAGTTAGTTGCTTTTCATGGTATTTTCTGAAGTCAGAAACAGATTTTTGTCCTTGTTTTTTTGGCTTCCCACATACCTTTATATATTTATATATATATTTAATATTACTGAAAGCTAAGTTTATGTTGCTAGATATTCTATGCTGAAATCCAAGAGAAACCAGGAAAGGTAATCAGTATTTCTTCATAAGCTTGTGAAGTGTGTGTCAGCACCCTGAGTGCACACACAGGCCTCGTGGCATTGCTCAGCCTATGCTGGAGCTTCCCCTATGGCTGCCCAGGAAGTCCCTTCAGCTCAGTCCTAGCTCTGGTCCTGATCTGTCCTATCTGAACTGGGGCCCATGGGCACAGGGATGGGTGGTGGCCCCAGGTGAGTCTGGTTAGGTGCTACAAAGGCCATGGCTACCCTTAGGGTCCTGACAGTGAGTGGAACTATTTGAACTCATGTGTGAGGCATATGTGAACAATAGCTGCATTTTTTTAAGATATCTAAGAAACTCCATTGTGATGCTCAGAAAAGTGGTCATTTTCATAGGCATTTTCTGTATTCTGGGGAATGATGCAGTCTAGTGTGGGGCCTTCTGAATGTTATGCAGCATATTGCCCATATGGCTAAACAGGTACACCAAGAATGGATCAATAGAGAATCTAGGACTTCCAGCTAGGTCTGATGATACCCCAGAAGTTTGCTGTATTCCTTGTATTCATAGCCTTTTCCTTGGGGTGTCTGAATATTAAAAAGGAAAGGTAGCCACCCTACAATTGTATCTGTTACAACTAGGACTAAAGAACAACTTGTAATTAAAAAAAAATGTATAAGCCTTAATATACACTCTTCATATAGGTTCTGAACTCTACTACACAAAGGACTGACTCTCTAAGACCAGATCAATCTTCTCTTTACTGGAAGCAGTCAAAATTTTGTTGGAGATTATACCATGTGAGAGAGAGCGAGAGGCTAGAGAAGGATGTGCTAGCTTAGTTAACTACAGTAACAGGAAAAAAGGAAAGACATGGTGGTAACTAATGACATAGCAAATGTCTATGAACAGATTCTGTAACTTAATCTGCAGGGTAACTTGAAATTCAGCATGGAATAATCATACTGATCCTGTCAATGTTCTAAAATGCTTTTAGCTCTAAAAACAAAGTTTTTTAGCAATCACTCTCTCTTTTTTTCACATAACAGTAATCTACCTATTTTTCAATACCAAAGCAAACGGTTGAACACTGGTGCAAATGAAAAACAGCGGAACACTGAAATTATTTTGTCTGCCATGTTTAATTTAATTATTTATTATCACACTCTTATTCCAACATTTAAAGCATGCTGAAAATAATGTCTCCATCTTTCCTTGTAGTAGTGATGGCATTTTAGGCAGCCATCTTCAAAGTCTCTAAAGACTTTAGCTTGCAAATATAAATATATTGTTAATAATTAAATTACTTCAATAAATGAAGAAATAAAATAGTGCCTGAATATAAGCACAGTCAGCATCTATGTACATTGGGTTTATTTATAAAGTAATGTAGAAATGCACTTTTCATTATCATTTGCTTAGACTAAGAAATTGCTTTCCACTATCCTCCACAAAATAGGACACAATTACCTCTGAAAAGCATGGAGACATAAATTGAGTAAATAATTACTTGGCATTTGAAGAATATAAACAGTTAGTAAAATAAATTATATGTGATATTCAAGAAGCCAGAGATATTTGATTACAAAATCAATAAATAGGTATATCCCTACCCATTTTTTTTACATTTTAAACTATTATTGATGAGAAAGTAGCCTTCAAAAGGAAAGTACTTCTAAGGAAATTAAGTATATTTCAAAGTATCAAATGAAACATTTAATTTTTTTAACTACTTTCAATGTTTTTTCCATAATACATGTTTTTTTTCACAATTAGCATGATTCTAATTGATGTTTTACTTTTGATGTTCTGTGGGTTTTTTCATGGAAAACAGTCCTTCATAAAAACTTCTTCATTTTATTCTCTAGCGGTTTGGGGTATTACATATAAGATATGCTTAAGTATGCTGTAATTATCAATCTACTTCTGACATCTTCACTCGATCCCTTTTCTGTAATGTGTGATCTTTAGCAATACTGCTCTTAAAAGCTGCTTTGGCTAGCTGTTAATGTTATTTTTCTTTACTGGGAACTGAACAAATTTCTTCCTTCTCTCCAGATGGGGATTATGTAAATATAAACTCTACATTTGTGCTCCTTTGTTTATGTGTGAAGACTTTACAAAGTCTAATGAGAAGATCTAGGTAGGCCTCAAGGTAGATAAGCTTATTTATGTAATAAAATATTGCCAATTATAAATTTTGAAACAGACTAGGGAAAGTTTTGTAAATCAAGTTTGAGGGTACTATGAGTTTTAAAGTGTTATCTCATGAATTATCAGAACACCTTTAATTGAAATACAGATTTGTAGTAGAAGAAAGATTCCGTGTATGTTTTCTCCCAGAAGCATACGCTCTTTATGTTGTGTTATTTAGACAACCTGCATTTAAAACTGAGGGAAATTAAATGACATTTTTAAAAATCCTGAGGATTTGATATTACATCTTTTCTCATATGCAGGTGATCCTCAGAGAAGTCAGTTATTTATAAATCAGTTGACAGAGTTCTAAATGAATAGGGAAGAGTTACCAGAGTAATCACAAGCAGGAGCAGCTGTATGTTAGCTCTGCCTACGGTCAAAGCTTATGGCAAATCAGCCAATATAAACACACACAAAACTGTGTTAAACTGCACCTCTTACTAAAAACCATATCCTTATGATTTATTTTTCCTATTTCATGAAGTTGTTTAAACTCATGATTTGATACTAGAAAATCTTTACTTTTACTACCATTAACCAAGCCAGATTTGTAATAGTAACAATTACAATTACAGTGATGACAATGTGCAAATTTTTGATAAATTTGTAGTCTTATGTTATGGAAAGATGATTATCGCTGTATTTTCCCTTTATCAGTAAATTCCCAGTGAAGAGCAGTGGGAAGATGGATAAGGACATTTTGGTACCAAATGTGTTCTTAGAAGAGTTAGGAAATCTTTGTCTCCTTAAAGGTGTAAAGGGTAATTGAAACTGGAAATTTCTCTCATTACTCAGACCAAAATTAGATCAGATCTAAGACTTCCAGTCATGAGCAGAAAACAGATGGAACTACCTTGAAACCAAATAGAGTAGCCTCTAATAACAAAATGCTTTTGTTGCTGTTATGTTTCTTGATTGTAAAGTTAGCTGCTTTCTGCTTCATTGAATGGACATTTAATTACTTGCCTTGTATGGCCAATAAGAGTTCTGTGAGGAAGGAAAAGAGACAATTCATTCTGAAGCAAATGGCTGTCAGTAGGAGAGAATTGCTGTTTGAGTTATATTTTGTCTCAAGTGTTCTTGTTAGCTGGTGGGAGCATTCTAAAGTGACATGAAATATCCTATCTGTGTAAAGGCAGGATTACTAGATTACTTGAAAACAAACAAATAAACAAAAAACCCCAAAACATAATTTGAAGGGGAAACATTTAATCCACAAATAGATTAAGGATGCAAAATTTGAATTGCTCAAAAATTTTAGGTTTCCTGAAGTCCAGATTTTATTCCCTCTTTTAGTTGAATAAATCACACACTGATGTTTCTAAAACTTTTGTTTGCAGAGAAAACAAATAACTATGCTATCTTTTTCCACAAATAAAGTTTTAGCAGAATAATAAATGTAAGGAGAAACTGAAAAATATTGTTTTGTGCTTTGTAAGACATGAGGTGAACATTTGTGAAATGACAGGCTAGTGGTCTTTACTGCTATTCAGAAAAGATTATCTTCTCTCAGGTGAGATTTGAAATTTGATCCTTGAAAAAAATTATCTTGACACCTGTTAAGACCACCTGTGCTCTTAGTTCTGTTCCTCTGTGCTCTTAAAATGTCTTCAGATGTCAGCTTGTTGAATGTGCAAATATAACTTTCAAAACAGTGAAAATATAATAGCTTACATGTCCATAGTCATATGTAGCCTAGTAATCCAGTAAATGCAGTACTGCATTAAGCTAACATTTGAGGCCACAAGGTTTACCAGACTGTTTAAAACTTGCTTTGGCCTGTCTGGATCTGTCTTTTACGTTATTTATCTGTAATAAAAATTATCTAAGGCCCAGATGACTGTTATTTACCTTGTTTTAGCTGTTGCACAATTGTTACCTAATGCTTATTACTGAAAATATTTTTTTAACTCATAGATAATTTTTAACTACAGTAACAGCTGTTTCTTCTGTACTAAATGAACTAGCTGTAACCCTTTAATAATATGCAATGTAGTGGAGTATTCTTCGTGATGTGACAGTAGAAGCTTTAAAAGTACAAGCACAAGGTAATATTGGAGTTCCTGGGGTTGTAAACAACTAACCAATGGTTACTTACTGATTATTAAAGGGATGCAGCCTTGGGAACTGCAGTAAAAGCTGTTTCAGTGGTACTAAAAACCCCAAAGAAGAAGTATCCAAAATGCGTAAAACATATGATATATGGTAAATTTGCATGGAACTGTGAACCAGTGAAAAAGTACAAGTCTTTTCTGTATGTTTGATAACATGCTGCAAGTAGACCTAAGAGTGAGGAAAAAGAAACCGTGAAGACTGTTCATTATCTACTCCCTTACGGGGGGATCAGAGGACACCAAACAATTCTCTGTACAAACTATGTACAATCATATTCCTATGCTAAACTCAGATCTTGGCTATACCTTTGAAACTCAGGTAAGGGTAACTACACCAATTGTTATGCTTTTCTTTGTTTAAACAAATTAGGAAGTTTCAAGAAGGGAGGAAATATTTCATTTTACTTTCTCAGTGGTTTCCACCTAATCATTTAAAGATTTATTCCAAAATAACATCCACAAGAGAAACCTGGTTTTCACACTACACAAAGCTAGCTTAAATAGTTTGGGGTTTCCCAGTTTTATTTATTGTAACATGTAGGTTTTTATGTATTAGGAGTGACATATCCTTTAGAAATGTGCCCCATACAAAAATACCCCAACACCCTAAATTTTTCTTAAAGAAGAACTTGTCTTGCATATGGGTGGGGGGTGGGAGAAATGAGGGTGGTGGAAGGGTGGGAAACAACAGCAAAAAACCAAATCAAACCAAACCAAAAAGAATCACACTACCTCACCACTTTCCAAATATAAATAAGTGTAAAGTAACATAGAATACATCTCTTGAGTCCACAGACCAACAATGGTAACTATCCTGCCTCTGGACAGTAAACATGCCTTTAGGCAACAGCTTTTCTAAAACTAAATTGTGTTATTGAAGGTAAATAAGTGTTTACATTTCCTACACATCTTATATCTAAGCTCTTAGAACTAGAGGATGCAGTAGTCAGTGAGATTGAAGATTGCAGTGTGGATAGAGAACGTGAAATGGCCATTTGGAGTACTGCAATAGCATACAGAAGATTGAAAAGCCTGCGTAATATATTCAGGTGAGAGAGGCACATAGTTTGAGGAAAATATGTATTAGCAAAGAGTATAAACACTTCAGAAAAGTTTTTCAATGTAACATTTTTTATCATGTTTATTAGACATCTCCCCCAAAACATAAAATAATTTCACCATAATATCTTCAGTAACTATAGTTTTTCTGTGATAATCATAAATTATCTGAGTAGGTGTGCCTACTGTACTCTGACAATAATTTCTATGAAGATCAGAAAGACTATAGCCTTGCCACTGCAAACATTCCTCTAGAAAAAGATCATACTCTCTCAATAGCTAATCAAGAAATGCTATTTTACTTACTTTCCACTAAAGGCTCATCCATCCACTCCAGCACAACACAGACTTCAAAACAGCAGGTAGTTTGCTGAATTGTAGTACATGCTGTCTCTGTGTTCTATGTGAATTCATTAGGATCAATTAGGACTTCTCTTTCTATAAGAGCCTTTCATAACCATTTTCTCAAAGTACTTTGCAAAGATTAATATCGAACATTTTCATGCCATTTATAAATTATTGTTTTGTTATTATTACTTACTAAATAATCAGTAACAGTCTCAAATTTAGGTTTTGAGCTTTCCCAAAGCAAATAACATAGTACATTAATTGAGGATACTTAATAACTTCACAAAGCCCTGGTGAAATGACTTCTTCCTCCTATCAAGATGAAGGTGTAGGCAGAAGCCTCTGTTTAAAATTCCATCAATTTTCTGAGAGGATAGTGAGAATGAGTAACCAATTCAATTAATGAGTTCAGTTACTTTACTTTTTCATACTGCATCCCTGATGCATGGGGATTTTTTAATGGTTTTGGAGTTACTGGGTTTTATTTCATTTGGGTTTTTTTAAGGGCAGGCATGTTTACATACTCTAATGTTTTAATATTTTGTGAGAGTTTCACTCAATTGCCACATCTAAGAAATGGAATGAAAAGCCAAGATTTCCTTCACTTTCAGTAACTCTAAATGTTTGGATTCTTTCACTACTCTTGGTAAATACTGTCTTTCCAAAAATTGCGTGGATTAGAATCAAAAGTCTACTGAACGAACTTTTCTGTGTATACAGACTCCACATTTCTTTCACAATTGATTCTATTGCAGCTGTCTGATACTGTCAGTGAATTTGTTACATGAAAAATAAAATAATTTTATTGCAAAACTCAGATGCAGAGACAATGAAATAATACTAGATGTGTTGAAAAAATGAGATCATATGCAAACACATACAGAGGAAAAAAGTCCTTTTTAGATAATAATCTCATAGGATACTGTGGTTTGACACTCATTTTGTCCAAATTTCAAACTCATTCTGATGAATTCACAAAAAACCCCCTACACTAATACATGTGTATTTTGCATTTGATCCTTGGCAGGTGCATGCTTGTAAGTTATGTGAAATATATATGCATGAAAAACATTAATGTATATTCACCCTTCTAATTGGTTTAAGATTCACAATTAGGCTACACACCTGCAGTAAATATATGAAGCTTGAATATTCTTTCTTAAAATGCTGGATGCTGACACTCCACTCTCATATATGATGTGCAGAAGAATTTTTGCTGATCTGAAATATTAAGACAAATTGTATGTTCTGGGAAATTCATAAGCTGTAAAAAATCCTATACCTATGGACCTGAAACCACATGAAATTAATTAACTTTACTAAAATTCAGTTGTTCTGGCTGACTCAGTTTCAGTAGATCTGAGAACTAGTAGATCTAAAATAGTAAATTCGGTAGATTTTAAATTAGTAAAGAGATAGCTAAATTTATAACGATGTTGTTGGTTTTGTCTCTGTTCTAAGATTTTAGAACTACTATATTCACATATGCATATTAGACTAATTTCTTTACTTTTTACAGTTTGTATAACTTTTGAAAATAAAACAAAGGAATTTTGAGACCAGTCAGCATTGCTTACAATCTTCACTGGTTTAATGGTAAAATAATTATTGATTCCAATAGGAACACAGTTCAATAATGTGCAACTTTCTAAGCCCTCTTCTCCCAGCTAGATTCTGTGTCCTTTTAGGTAGTTGTTTCTATAAACAGTATGAGTGTAAGCTCTGTACCTCAAATTTAAATATATTGTCATCTAACCTACTCATTTAAAAATCTACTGCAAGTCAAAGAGCCTTCTGATTCATAATTTAAGGGAGTCCTTAGAGGAAACTATTTCATTTGTCTCTAAATGATCAGTGATAAGGAAGGGACAGGTATTGTAGATTGCTTTTGGCAATGAAAAATCCAATCTTAAAGAAATACGTGTAAAAAGCTAAAATATTGTAACCATTTTACTACTTAAATTTTCATGCAACTTCTGAAGATACTGTAAAAAAAAAGAAGTCTTTTTTTCAGGCACATTCATCAAAACGTAAATGATGAAAAGCAACAACACAAAACCTATGAAAAAAAATCAATAACACAACTTCATTGAACAACTGTGGATAATGAAAATAACGTTCAAAAACATGTTAGTTGCTCTGCAGAGTTTTTTTCTGCTACCTTACAATTTGTATAATGAATCTCTTCTATCATTGTAAGACATTATTTTTTTTATTTTCTAGGTATTTACACTGACCTTACTGAGGTAAAATTTACAAAAGCAGTGGAATATCTGATTTGTCTTTTTCTTCAAAGGGCACTCAGTCTTCAGTTCCAGTAAGTAGGAATTTATCTTGAACCATGCCTTAGAACACAGTTCTGGTTTTAATCTAGACAGAGACATTGCTGAAAAATTTTAAGAGAAACTTTGATATTTATAATTGAAATTTCTAAGAGACGGGAAAGATAAAGGAAATGCACTGTCTAAATATTTTTTCATATAATTTTGTGGAATTAGCTACTATGGAAATAATTAATGACCACTTAAAAACTTTCTAAAGACTGCTTTTATACTATTTATTAGTGATTTGACCTATAACTGGCCAGGGCACTCTCTGTAGTCTCCTGTTAAATCTCTTCCAAGGAGAGATAAAATGAAAATCCTTTGTTAGTTCAAAAGGAAATTTAAGAATTCAATATGTCTTGCAGTTTTAGATAGTGGAGGCCATTCTGGTTCTCCTGGGTTTAAAATGGCAGAAGCAAGATACAGCTACGTACTTTGAAAAACAAATGTAACCTGTATTTTTTTTCTTATTATCTGAATGTCTTTCTCAATTAGTTGTCATTAGCTATATTTTTTTTTCTTCAGTCATTTGTCAAGCCTCTCAACTCGATATGAAATCTAACATTTTAATTTAGTTTAAGTAAGTTTAATGAACTAACGAATTGTGGGTAGACCCATGATGATGTGAGTGGTTTGGAGTACTGTTTTATTGCTTTTCTTAATCTGTTTAAAGCCCTGTTCAGTGATAACATAAAATATGGATCAGTTAAAAGCATTGGTTTCATCAACTGTATTCATTTCTTTGAAAAAGATTTGTGCTATTTTAAATAGCATGTAAATGCCTGTTGCCTTAAAGAGTGAAGAATCTCAGCGTCTGTCTTAGAATTGGTCTTAACATCTGTCTAGACATTTGAAAGTCAAAATCTGTCATTTTAAAAGGCTTCTTGGATAATCATCTTTATTTCCATATATTGGTACTGACGCATTTCTAAAGGGTTACTTATTAGGCTTAACTTTGTATGACAGATTTGATGAATTGAAAGCCTTTTCCAACAACCAATTTTTATTTTAAGTCCAAGTAATCTCAAAAGACTGAAAGACTAAAACACGGACATGTTATAGATACAAATCATAACCTATTATTCACTGGTCTTCCTTGCAATCCACTGAAAGAAGTGTTCAACTTTTGTTCACTTGCTTTAGGTTTTAAGCATTGTCTTTTTGTGTTCCAATTCCACCCAAAGAAAACTGAAATAAGACAAAAATGCTGCCCCTGAAACACGTAGCAGATCTCATATCACAAGGAAGGAGGACAACTGCTGGTGTTAAGTGTAGGTGGCTTCAAGATTGCAAGATATTTAGCGTAGACTCTTACAGCTAAAGCAGTCGAGGGAATTTCTACATAACTGTACATTGCGTCCCTGTTCTTGTGTTACTTCACTTTTATTTCTCTAGAACACCTCTGTGTTTTCAGAAAGAACAGTGTTAGCAGAGGCAATCCCCCATCAAGTAAAAGCAAGCCTTCTATGGGCTGGTTACATATGGAAGGGGAAAAGAAAAGGTATCTATCTTTATTCATAATATGAATAGCTTTCATATAAGGGCTTTATTTAGAGTGTTTCTGTGTCTTTGCGCATTTGTGGATCTGATATTTTATAAATGAATACATTTCCAACAGCTACAAAAGTACTGTTTTGGATGACTCAAATTCTGTTTCAGCACAACATTTGTTTCTATGGCTGTATCATGAAGTGTTTCAAACATAGAAGTTTGTGCAATCTAGAAATTAAAATGTCAAAAATGAGTGTAAGAGATAATTATTGAGATAAATCAGCTTATTTTCATTTCAGCTACTTTTAAATATGCTTCTTATTTGTACCACTTCAGCTACGATGTAAAGACTTAACATAACTTTGACTTTTATATAATAGTTTTCAGTATCTACCTGTATGAACAGAACAGAACCAGTCCCTAAAGAAAAATAATTCATAAACTTAAAAGGGGTTTATATTAGAATATTTTTATGTTGAAATTATGTCATTTTTAAAATAATTTTTAAAATGCAGTGTTGTAGTGTCACCTACTAATCTTATTTGCAAAGTAAATTATTTAAATCAGAATCCTATACCTTTATTATAGAAGTTGTGATTTCCTGTTTGCTGTCCACTAAACAATGAACTTTGGGGTTCACAGGCCACAATGTTAAGTGCATATGCAGAACTCTTTACTACAGAACACAATCCAAACATGCTTATGTCTCTGTTGATAAAATTGGAACGTTGTGCACAGCATAAAGACAAGTCTAAGAGATATTACTGGTATACTGAATGTAGCTGATTGCTAAATTCTCATTTTATAAGCAGCAGGAAATAATTCATTTCCAGAAAATATAAGAATTCTACTTAGATTTAAGAAGAAAAATTCTATGATGTTTTGATGTTTTACATAAAATAAGAGGTAGCCTTTTTTTTTCCTTCTAAAGGAAAAGAATGAAAACATTAAGAGATTTACACATCTCACTAGGAGACAAATTTTCTTTTGAAAACTGTTTGGAATACCTACATCTTATAATTTCATAAATATAAAATCATAGTCTTAAAGCATTTCTGGAGGGACAGGTCCATGTTGCATTTGAGCAGAAATATGCTCCCCCATAAGAACGACCCAAATCCTCTTTGTTTGGCTGGTATTTTTAGTCTGCTTTAGCTTGGCTTCTTCATACTTACCATGACCACAGAGCAGACTGTATAATGTCCCAGTAGCTCTACAGAGCTACTAAATCAGCCTTAGGCACTATTTGCATGGGCTTTTCATGTTGTTAGTGCTCTGACATAGATCAGACCCTGTAAGTATTAAGTTCTGGTCAGTTAATCATAAAATCCTTTGTGACCATTTCTATTAGTTCATCTGACAACACGTCCTGAAGGGAAGCCAAAGTTTGCAGTCCAGCTGAACAGAATTTGTGGATGCCTGTGTACATGAGGCTCCACTTCCACACTGGAAGACTCCAGGAGAAAAATGATCATAGATTTGGGGATTTTTCTTTTTTATGACATTTTCTCTTGAATTAAGAAAATAACACTTGAAATTGCTAAATTGGACATTACTGAGTTTTTTTTTTTGATAAAATGACTTAAGCATTAGAAGTCCACAGCTTTTTGTAAAACAAACTGACAGCTTAAGCAGTTGTTTTGGTGAATTTGCTTTAGAAAAAAAAACAAATAAACAACGACAAAAATCCCAACAGCAATCAACAACCAAAAATAATTAAGCACACGGGGGAATAGACAGCAGGGCCTTGGCAATGTTATTCTCCTATTGTTTGTCCTGCCAAATAAATTCAGGCTTGAGGGGTTTTGGATTTGTATCAAATATTTGGAAACAATCCTGTCCATTTCCTCACTACATCTGATTTTCCACATAGGACCAAATAGGGCATAAAATCTGAGAATTCTTCTCTCACAGTGAGATTTGTTAGGGCTTGCAAATTAGAAATGGTAAGAACATGAATGATTTAGTTGCTTCTGAAAGCAATATTGCCTGAATCAAAAAGAATATTTAAACATACCTAGCAAAATGAGTTTCATTTAAAAAGGTTTAATGTGAGTAATCAGTTTTTGTAAACAGTCTGGAGATCTTGCTACTAAAATGCAGAACTGATAATATGCATTTCTGTATAGAAATTAATATAAATTAATTAAAAACAAGGTTACCAAATAGACCTTTTGAGCTATCTGCTGTAAGTGGTGTAGTAAATATTAGAATGCTGCTTTATCTGCTACGCTCTCCATATTAAAATGTTGTACTATAAATAAATAAATGGACAAGTGGAGACTAGAACAAGATGTGGAGACTAGAACAAGATTTGGCAGTCTTCTGGATAAACAAGACAACTTGTCTATGAGTTGTTATTGATCTATTTTCATCTAGGTTTTGATTTTTTAAGTAATGTCAAAGTCACTAAAGACATTTATTACACTAATTTTTATTACTTTTATAAAAGCAGATAAAACATTATTTCAGGTGAGAATAAAATTAAAATTTTGGCAATTAAATTCATTTCTTACTTTTGCTTTTCCCTAAATGAAAGGGATAGAATGTCATCCAAATATATGGTTCCGTACTTGTATATGAAGTTCTGTATTAGTACAACTCCAAACATGGCCATTCAGCTAAGATTCCGGAAGCTTGTCCAAATGTAGTATTTGTTGCTGACTTTAGACAATTATATTCAGCATTTAATTGCAAGTCAAAGCTATATAATTTCTGGGTCATTAAATTATTTTAAAAGTGTTATGATGCGAGATAATTAGTATCATGGAGCATGAGAACAAAACAGGAACAGCAATTTCAGTTGCCAAAAGCAAATATAGAAAATGAAATCTTCTCTGATGTGAATAGCAGTATTCTTTGGTAACTTGGCAAAGAAATAAATAGCTTTCCATTTCTGTAAAGATGGAAAGATGAAGAAAGCTGCTGTTGAGTGGAATAAGGATTTTCAATTAAAGGAAGGGCTTCACACATTAAAATGTATGTAGAGCAGGATATGAAATATCAAACAATTATAGCAGAGATCAAGGTTTTTATGTGCTGTGTGACTCAGCCATTAGTGCCAGAGGTGATTATAAATTCTTTGTTAGTCAGAAAGATACAAGACTAGTAGAAGGTTTTTGTTGCTGACAGACAGGGGTTTTTTTTTAATAACTAAAACATGTTTTTAAAAGATTTTTTTTTAATACTTAAGTTCAACTATGTACTTGTCATATTAACTTGCACTCCCAAAGAGTGGCTGAGAGGGCAGTGGAATATGTAGAAAGTTGAAGTATAAGTTTTGAACACTTCCATGGTTCCATGGCAGAGCTAAAATCCAGTTATTCCTTTAAAAGTTATTACTGTTCTATAGGTTCCGCTAACACTGAGGAGTTCTAGAAGGGGATCATCACTAGAGTATCCAGTTTGTGGGGTACTTTATGTTTCTGTCTCTGCTGAAGTGAGGCCTTGGTGATCTGTATAACGTAAGTAAAATGGAGTAAATGAAGTAAAGGTAGATGAAGAACCATGTTTTTTACAGAATAGTTCTCTGGTCAGAAATTCAGAATTTAGTTACAATAGCTTCTTCATAGTCAATTTTAAATTTGTGATTTCTGGCATATATATCATGAGACTATCATAATACAGATAATTTAGAAGCTGTATGAATGGATCCCTTAAACTTAGTTATGCACATTTGCTTTCAAGACCTTTTCTTTCATTCTTGAAAGAGAAACAAAATTTTGTAAGTGTCCTATAAAGCTTGGAGTCAAAAAACACCACATGATTTTAAGAAATCTGTAAGAAGAAACTGTAGCATAGATTTACTTCATCTCTCTGCTGTTAGCTTTTGATTTAGAATTGCTTTATCTTGCCAGAAGTGTAAAAGGCAAATGAATAATGATGAATGGTTTATGATGCCATACAGAACTAATGGCAATTCAGCTGAAAAGTTTAATTAATATGGCACATGAACAGTTTTACCTGTCACTGCAGTTCTGACCTTGCAGTTTCAGATATAGGCAGATAACTTAAGAAATAGCAACACACAATCCAGAAGTAAGGGTATTTGTATCCTTGACATGTGACAGAACAGCTATAAGTGTAATTGAAATATATGATATATTTGACATTGATGCAGATACCTAATTTTGATGGTGTAGGAGAATGACCGATGTGACATTTTGCTCATTTTCTTCAGCTGGAGCTTGTACAATTTCTCAGAAGTAAATGACCTTACAGTATTATATAATACGGTCTTGACCCTGACTATTATGGAAGCTCAGAGTATGAGCAGTCAGCAAACAGGCCCTACTAAAAGTTACCTACAATTTACAGTGGGACAAAATCAACTGAAAGTTTCAAAGATAATGTCTGATGGCCTTGACATCCTACTTAGGTGTTCCCTTTGCTGTTTTTCCCTCTTTTAGGTCCTTCCTTCTCTCTCTGTCCATTTTTTTCCTACCCTTTCTTAAATATGTTATCACAAGGGTGCAACCATCTTGGGTGACAGGTTCAGCAGTTTCCTGTGGTGGGTCTATTGGAGCTGTTTGGAACGAGATGGACCTGTCTGTGTCCAGCACAGGGCAGCCCTGGCCTCTCCTCACAAAAGCCTCTGCCAGTTCACGCATTTGAATATGTAAAGAATATAAGAAACTAATAATATTTTGTTACTAAAATTTGTTAGCCTTCTGCAGCCTATATATGATCTACTTTTCCTATTTCCATTAATTTTAAATGTAAATCAAATTAAGTATCTAGACATAGATTTTTATTTTGACCTTCATGCCCTTTTTTGGCAATCATGAAATCATTTTAGAGGAAGCTAGATGTGGTTTTGAGTGCTATGCCTTTCCCTTAACCTGTAACATTGATGTTGCTTAAATTGAGATAACTTACAACAAAAAATAATGGTCCACAGTAATAAAATTTTGTAACAAAAGCAATCTTATAAATGGTAAGAACATTATATGGAAAAAATATTTCCTTAATAAACAGCTTTTAAATGATACTGAAAATAATTTGAGCTATTTTAAAGGCTCAGAAATGTTCCTTGAAACCTAGTGGTGGATTTTGTGTACTTGTTTGTACACTAGAATTGCTTAATTATAAAATAAAATAATAAAAGAAATGAAGTAAAATATAAACCAAATCTTGGCCATTCACACACAAGTCTTTGACACATTAAGCTAGTTAAAGATAAGTCAAATCCTGGACTTATCAACTGCCTTATCCTTCCCTTGTGATATTGTGAAGAAACAGCTGATTAAGCCATTATGTGTAATTATGTGCTGCATTGGATCAAGGGTACTTCAGGTCCACTATATTTGCTGTGAAGTTGTTATTTCAGAAAAGGTTTCTGGTTCTTACTGCCTTATGCCTTACTTCCTTTTTCTTTTGATTTCTTAATAGAAAACACTGAACTGATGTCTAGTAATACTAAAAGCATCAACATTCTAATGTGTTTAAACATTTAGTCTGTGAAACACTAGAAACAACCTATTTCAGAATGTGTTTTGCTGTAGAAATAGTGACTGCCTGAGTATAAGCCACGTCTTGCTTTTGCCGTTACCCATTTTAATAAAGTGTTCAGCTGCATAAGTACATCTGCGTAATACCATTTGATGTATCCAGGAGTGGTTCAGACATCCACTTGAAGTTGACAGCTGTGACACAGGCTACACATTTATTTCTTTTTGGTCCAGAAAATAGTGCCAGGTAAAATAGGCTAGTTGTAATTACTGTCAAATACAAACCAGTAGCAAATACTTATATTTGGGCAATCAAATCAAACCCAAAATGCAATTGTAAGTTCAAACTTGTGTTTATTGAAGAGTAAGAGTTGAGGATGCAGGAAGAGAAGAGAATGGGAAGGAAGAAGAAAAAGGAACACAAACTTCCAAACATTTTTTCTCACTTATTTACCTGTTCCACTGTGATAAACCTGATCTTACTTTGGTGATGAAATACTTAGCAGTGCATGTTAATTAGAACGATAACTGAAACACAAAGGTCTCTGCTCCCACAACACTAACTTTTTCATATATTTCTAAGAAACATATATTTATTCCATTTAAAGGAGAATGTCTATCAAGAAGAGCATGAAGACATAGGAGCTAGAAGGCAGAAACTCAGAATGTCATGTCACTGAAACGCTCTCGATGTATTGGGACCNGACTAGGGGGAATGGGTCAAAACTAGAGGTGGGTAGATTCAGATTAGACGTTAGGAAGAAGTTCTTCACCATGAGGGTGGTGAGACACGAACAGGTTACCCAGAGAGGTGGTGGAAGCCCCGTGCCTGGAAATTTTTAAGGCCAGGCTGAATGGGGCTCTGAGTAACCTGATCTAGTGGGAGTTGTCCCTGCCCATGGCAGGGGGGTTGGAACTAGATGATCTTTAAGGTCCCTTCCAACCCTGATGATTCTATGATTCTAAGCTTCTCTAGCTGGTTGCCTAAATAGCCTTAATGCTAAACATTAGCAGCAAAAAATTCTGGCATCTGAAGTGCTGGGGCCTGGGCTGTGGGCCCTGAGTTGGAATTGACCTGTGGGTGAGTCACAACCCAGCAGTGTGTTTTGTTCCCTCAGTGATTTCAGGCCCCAGAGACAGAACCTGGCTCATCTGTGTGAGGCCCTGCCTTCCCTCAGGTGATTGTTGTTGAGGTGGTGGACATAGCTAGAGATACATCAACTGGGAGCCAACCAGTTTGTGAGAAGCAACAAGAAGTTGATCAGTTTGAAGAGAGTTGCTATTGGAGACAACTTGCTGAACTCTCTCTTGGTGGTGTGTTTCCCCTTGGCTCTTGTGCTGGCTGACTTGAGACGGAAAAGAGTGAAAAGATGAAGGTATGCTGAGGGGATGTTGCTGAGTTTGGCTTTGGCCTGAGGGAGAAGAGAGCTAGCAGCACAGCATCTAGTGTATTTTTAGCTTTTTTTTTGTATTAATGGGTTTAGTATTCAGTATTTTTAAAATGTATGCAAGCAAAAGAAAAAGTTTATGTTATTTAATTTAACTCAACTCACCAAGCCATGTTCAACATCAAAGAAATTTCTGATATCATGTTAAAAATTGGAAATATAAACCTTCAAATGAGATAGTAAAATCAATGTAGAATTTCAGGCACACTTCGTCTTTTTTCTTACTACAACTGACTTGTTAAATGTCTTGAGCCATTTGAAATGTGACCCACTCTTATTAGTGTGCCATCTCTAACATAATTATCATTTCTGTGATGCTTTACCTACAATGATATCTTTTCTCAGTACTGTTTTGTGATGGTATGTTATGTTGATAGTTCTTTAATATTTTCCTCTTAGTATTCCTGTTTCCTACTGCATTGAATACTTACATATTCCCTTTTTTTCTCTGACTCCTTCAATAAATACCTTGGGTTTCTTTTTGTTATGTTTTTCTTGGAACGACAAGCCTGCTAGGCAAATGGAAGAAAACTTAAGAGCTCTAATTTCTGTAATGGCTATTTGTTCAAGCTTGCTATAGCACAAACAGCTTTCTCTAATTGTACTAGATAAATCACTGGGAAAAGGCTACTCTAGTTCTTAGAGTTTATATCAGCTAAGGTGTCCCTTTTGGTGTTTTAATTTAATGAAAGAAGTTAATTGATGCAGAAATAGTTTGACAAGGTACATGAAGCACTATTATTTGGAGACTCTGAGACAGCCTGGAAGTATGATTTCTTTAACTTCTGAGCTTAACATGAACTTGATTATAAATCTGGATCTGCTGAGACAGCTCCCCAGAATTGCAGGTCTCTAAATTACCGTCTTGACCTTGTGATGCATTTTAGCAGAAAATTCTGCTTGCATGATGATGGACTTAAGTCAACAGAGATCTGTAATAGTTTGGAGATATTCCTGTGTGAACTACTTTATGGCATTAGTAGCCAAAGTCTAAGCAAATAACTCACTAATTTCAGGAGAGGCCAGTGGCAGAATATTGAATATTGTGTCTGTAACAACAGACACAATAGAAGTGGTCTTCTGTATTGCTGTACTCATCCTCTGAAGGATGTGAACACATTCAAGAAGGAAAATGGAAGCAACATCAAACTGAGAGAGAAAGAAAATGGTGCAGGAAACTGTGTACCTCTTTCTCAGTTCTGTAAATTAAAATCTCATCTGAAGGAAAGGAAATGATTCATTGCAATCTTCAGGGCTTTAAGTGAACTAGCTCTGTACTTTCTAAGAAATTGTATCTTTTTAGAAAATAACCATACTTCTTTTTTTTTTTCTTTAAATCATTGATATTAATGTTTCTAGTTTCCTTATACTTTTTTTAAACATCAAAATAAATTTAAATAATGTATATATAAAAGAATACAAATCTAATAAATATGATCTTTTGTTTTATGTGGCCTTTACTGCAGATCATCTGCATTGAGGTAGTATAATAGAGGTTATTCTGACATTGAAGAAATGCTTTTATTGAATTCCTTCTACTTTTCACACAACAATTAAGGGGAATTCTGGCTATAGAGAAAGCACAAGACAATTCTGTAGATCAGAGAGAACTTGGAGAACTTTCATAGTAAAAGAGCAGGCTTGAATTCTGGATCCTGTTTCAAGATCTCCCTTCTTTGGAGAGGAGTAGATCATAATTTCACAAAAGTAAAAAACTTTAAGAATGTCACATAAAGTAATATTTTCCAGTTAATTTGCAAAAGTAATCTATTTATACTAACCTTAACATTACAACATTTTACATTGTCATGAACAGTGGAAGATCTTAATCCTTTTTTAAAATTTAAATGTACAATTTTTTTCTTTGTTTGGTCTTGAATTTCAGTTGGGGTTTTAACTGCAGTTTGTTGTTTTGTATACATATGAGTTTATCAGTGTATGAAAAGATACACACTGTGGGGATTTCTATTCCAAAATAAATTTCCTTATTAGTCACATGCTGTGCAAGATTGTGTAGTGATAACGCTGATGTTGGGCACACTGCTGTAAAGTAAATGCTACAAACTGGAACATATTTGTCCCTCAAATAGAAGCACAGTTATCCTATTGTATTGTGAATTTAGAAGTTTAACTTCTTAATTTGTCAGTGAGGAAATGAAATTTACATACAAAGAGAAAAGTATTTTAATTTAAAAAGAAGCAGATGCGTGGTAGGAGAGTTGGGAGACTTGACTTAAATTTGAAAGTGTCTTGTAAATTATTTGTGCTGTTTTCTTGAGTAAAAGGATGGAAAGAGTGAATACATTAAAAGTATTCAGTAAGTTTTATCTGTAGTACTAAATGAAATGAGGACATCTTTTCCCCATGTCTGAGACACTGTAGGAATAGGTGATATTATGACCCTCATTTGCTGATGTTGATATATTTTTCTAAGGTCGAAATAGATTAATACCTTTTAAAGAAAAAAATTCATAATTTCAAGAATGTAATTTTTCTCATAATTCTTTACAGCTTATTTTAGCAAATGAGCTATGTGTATGAATTGGGCAAGAAATATGTTGTGAATTCACAGCTCAAAAAATAGTGAAGCTCCAGTAGCTTGAAAACAATAAAAAAATGGAAGCAAGTACATATTGCTTACTGCTGACAAGGGTGGTCCAAAGCAGTTTATAAGGAATATAAAGCAGTTTGTTTTATGAAAGACTTGTGTTAAGCACAGATAAGTACTTCCAAATTATCTGCTCTATCAGAATTAATGACCCATATTGCAATATGACAAAATATGTAGCACTTATACATGTAATTACAAATTCTAAATAAGCCAATATTTCCTTAGGCAGGTACATTCTTAAGGCAATTTACAGCCTTTCACTGCATAGATTACTGGTGGATTTGTGCAATGATCAAATTGAGGTCAAAGTCAAAATTAAATCAAATTTGAGGTTCAAGTAAATATTATAGATAATTAGACCTACTTAGGAAGGGTTGTTTGAGGTCAGCATCATTAAAGCAACATCAATGTTGGAATCCATAAGATCAAAAAAGTAAAGCAAAATTATGCAAGCTGGCAACTATTACATTATAGCTTGGCTTCAGGAAACTTTTCCCTGTGAGTGTTAGGTCAAGAATTTATTCCTAAATCTCAATGCTATATTCTTCTTTGGTAAGTTTTTGTCGCTTCTCCACAAAACCACAGATTGTCTCTGTGAGTTTAATCAAAATGGAGCTCAATGAGGCAGATAGGACACTTTGAGAATTTAGGCTTCACTTTTGAGAGTGTACATTAAAATCACTGTTTATTAAGTACATCACTGAAACGGGGGAAAAAGAAGAAAGGCCCCCCTTCCATAAATATAATTGGAATAATAGAATCATAGGATATTCTGACCTACAAGGACGGACCCACAAGGATTGAGTTTAACTCTTGTCTCCATGAAGGGGAACTTAAAGGTTAAACCATGTATCTAAGCACTTTGTAAATGCTTCTTGAACACTGACAGGCTTGGGGCCTTGACCGCTTCCTTGCAGTGCTTGACCACCTTGCCTAGTGAAGAACTTTTTCCTAAAGTCCTATCTTGCGACGGGAGATCAATGGACAACGCGTACACGGATTAATATAATCCAAGCATTGCCCTTTATTGCCTGAAGCTCACTCATTATATACCCATCAGCGCTAACCGCGCGCTGGAAGCACCACTCTAATTGGTAACCAACTCTGCCAGGCGCTAAGCAACATCTCTTGATTGGCCAGGTACTGCTCTCAAGGCGCCTCCCTTGGTTCCACCTTCTGCCTCCATTTTCTTGCTGCTTCACTCCTGTGTCACGTGCCACACGTGGCTGTCCCCGTGTGTCCTTGTTTACATCTTCCCTGCAGCCATTCTTACTGGCGCCACCGAGTCTGGGTTTGCTTACATGTCTATTCTTATGGAGATACCTCTCCACAAATCCCCCTTTTTCTTTTTGAGCAATCCATACTTCTTTAAGTCATTCCCTTGGATCCTATCATTGGACAGCATAGAGATCAGCATGTCTCTCTGTGTTCCCCCTCATGTGGAAAGTGCAGACAGCAGTGAGCTTACTCTGCAGTCTCCTAATCTCTAAGCTGAACAAGCCTAATATCTTCAGCCTCTCCTTATAAGTGATACCTGCTAGTCCCTTTGACATATTTGTTGCTCTTCTTTGCACACATTTTTAGAAGTGACAGGGAAGAGAATATTTGTTAGAAATTTTCACTTTCAATTTTTTCGAAGTGGGAGGATGAGAAAGTCCTGAAGAAAACCAGTATTTTTAATGTATCTTTTAAATAATTTCTGGTAGTGCTGATATAGAGAGGATAGCATAGACTTCTATGACCCAATAGTTGCTGTAGGCTTTCTCACTTTCTTACTGAGCAAGAAGAGAATTTGACTCTTTTGATACCACTGTTTAGTGCCACCAGTGCACTGGGGTCCAACTGACTGGAAAACAGTTTTGAAGAGAAGGACCTTGGGGTTGTGGTAGACAAGATGACCATAAGCCAGAAAAGCACCCTTGTGAAAAGGAAAGCAACAGCATGATGGGCTGTGTTAGGCAGAGTTCTGCCAGCAGGTTGTGGCTGTGATGCTTTCTGTCTGCTCAGCATTTATGAGGCCAGATCTGGGGTGCTGTGTGCTCAGACTTCAGTTTGGAGACTATCGGGACTACCTTAGGTAAATAAACATTTTTTGGAAGGGAGGATGAAGAGTCTTGGATTAGAAAAGGTCTGGATTATCCCTGAAAGAAACTGATGATAAGATTCTGTGTTGAATCAGGAAGTTATTTTTGAATAATGCAATTTAAACCAGGATCTACACAAAGAGTATCTGAAAAAATGAGTAAGGAAAGCATTTAAGCCAAGTCATCAAATTATTGGGAAGGAGGTTTGTCTTGGTATAAGTTTTGGGAAAAAAACCCAAACAAACCAAAACAGGCATGATTTCCTTACATTTTACATATTTCTTTCAGAAACATTTCTCACAATACTGTTTGTTTCACCAGTAGTAAATTAACATTTTAGCATGCATTTTGCCCTATTTTGGTTCAAGTAAATTTCTAGTGATTGGTAAATCAGAAGGCATTTGTCATGTAACAATTTGATAGATGTAAAATGCAAGTAATGCAGCCCTGATTTATCAGCATATTCTCCACAGGGCATGTTTCAACAGAATTGCATGGGCCACTTGAAAGCAGCAGCAGTTCTTTGCAGTAAACAATGGGTATTAGAAAGTAGTGGGTATATGTGTGAACCTAAGGCAAAGAAATTTGTAAAGGCTTTTGGGCAAGCTATGAGCTATCAGCATTACTCTCCTTGCATTATACAGTATCTTAAAAATCTCATTACCAAAGTTGTGTAAACAGTGGTAACACCCTCTTCAGGCATTATATAGGATGATCTTAGGAAAAATTACCACAGGATGCAAGTTCTTGACTATTACCTAGGACATATTGGTCACTATATTTAGGGAAAAAAAATCAGTGAGCAAAACCAAACTCTTTCTTGTAAGGTTCAGACTAGACTCTGACTTTACCTCTTCATTGCTATTTTAAATGATTAAAAATAAATTCAGAAAGTATTTTCTTTCTTTAACAGCTGACAGGAATAAGCAATAATGTATATTTACAGGGCCTTTTGTATTATGGAGGAGAAAATCTAAAACGAGCAATTGTTTTTATATATTTCTGGTTTTGTTTTCTGTTGCATTGTTATAGTATTTCCTGTAGCTAAAAAAGATTGATTATTCCTCCTAATACACCATTCTTAGGAATTCTTTATTAAGCCCACTTCTTTTCTTTTGACCTGCTTGTTATTCTTTGAAGTTATGTCTCCTCAAGCTCTTCAGTGTTTTCTATTGACTCTTCTCACTTTAATTTAATTACTTTTTCTTTTTCTGAGACTTTGCAGAAATGGAAAGTATTCTCTCTATACAGAGGCTTTACTGAATTATTTCTTGCTTGACCTTTAAATATTAAAAGATGAGCAAAAGTATCTTGAAATAGATTTAAACATTGGATCCATCATTTTTTTTGAATCCCATTAAAAATGTATATTCTTTTTGAAGTACGGTTGCATGCTGGAGCTATGAATAAAATCAATAGCAAACAGCAGATTTAGTGATAATATAATTTAACAAATGAGAATACTTGTAGTGGTATATGATCTCTGAAAGTGAAACAAAATGAGGTGGGGGGAGCTTAAAAAATCACTTAGAGGTAATACAGGAATTCTGCAGTGGGTTCTTCTTCACAAAAGCAGCTACACATGAGCCAAAATTTTGGTTGTCATATGGTCAATGAAGCGAATGGTTTCATTTTGGTACCTCTTTTGCAATGGGGTACATTATTACAACTAACAGAGAAAAAAATTGTAAGAGTTATAAAATTTTGGCATGATAGAATACAAATAGAGTAATCCCCATTTAGAAGGCAAATTTTCTGTTCTTTTCTTTATAGTCATACACTAAACAGCAGTCCAACTATACTCTCACAGAGGTAGAATAATTTACTTAAATCTCTCCTATTAAGTTCCTTCGGTAGCTTTAGGGATCATTATTCATACAGGAAGACACTGTAAATATGAAGAAAAAAAATGCATTATTGCCAGTGAAATCTAAACTTTTGGCAAGTTTAAAAAAATGGTAACAATAGATCACTTTCTGATTAGGTAAGCAAACCTAAATTAGTCTTCTTTTAGTGGAAGTTTTTTGTAATTTTGACCATGAATTAGTGTTTTATGTCCCTTGAAAATAATCCTAATGCAAAAAGGGCATGCATTTACGTGGTTGACTCCTAAAAGAACGTTGTCCAAGGGTTAGGCAGTGAGAATAAAGACAAACCCCTGCTCCTTGAATACTGATTTCCATAGAAGTGTGGGTTTCTGGCCCTAGTAAAACTAATTTAATGTGATTTGTTTACTTAATTAGGCAACTTGAACTTAAAGAAAAAGAATAGCTGTAGTGCAGCTATAGTAAGAGAAATGTATAGTGCCATTTTAGGTGTCTCCTGATCTCCAGCTGCTGCTAAAGAAGGGTGTATATCTCTGTATTGCGTTTGCATGACAACGTTTTGGTAGTGGAGGGGCTACAGGGGTGGCTTCTATGAGAAGCTGCTGGAAGCTTCCTCTGTGTGTGATGGAGCCAATGCCAGCTGACACCAAGATGGGCCCAAGGCTGGCCAAGGCTGAGCCAATCAGCAACAGTGGTAGCACTGCTGTGACAACATATTTAAGAAGTGGGGAAAAAACTCTGTGCAATTGAAGCCAGGGAAAGGAGTGAGAATATGTGAGAGAAGCGACTCTACAGACAGCAAAGTCGTTGAAGAAGAAGGGGGAGGAGGTGATCCAGGTGCCAGAGCAGAGGTTTTTACCTGCTGTAGCCTGTGGTGAAGACCATGGTGAGGTAGGTTGTTCCCCAGCAGCCCAAGGAGTTTAATGGTGGAGTAGATATCCGCTTGTAGCCTGTGGAGGACCAACACTGGAGGACGTGGATGCCCAAAGGAGGCTGTAACCCCATGGGAAACCCATGCTGGAGCAGGCTCCTAGCGGGACCTGTGAACCCATGAAAAGAGGAGCCCAGGCTGTAGCAGGTTTACTGGCAGGACTGTAGTCTGTTCCTGAAGAACCACAACCTATGTAAGGGACCCATGCTGGAGTAGTTTGTGAAGAGCTGTAGCCTGTAGGAAGGACTCACGTTGGAGAAGTTCATGGAGTACTTAAGCCCATGGGACATGTTGGAGTAGAGGAAGAGTGTGAGGAGTTGTCCCTTTGAGAAGGAAGGAGCAGCAGAAACAACATATGATGACCTGACCGCAACCTTCATTCCTCATCCCCCTGTGTTACTGTAGGGGAGGAAGTAGAGAAAATTGAGAGTAAAGTTAAGCCTGGGAAGAAGGTAGGGGTGTGGGGAAGCTGTTTTAAGATTAGATTTTATTTCTCGTTACTCTGATGTGATTGGTAATAACTTAAACTAATTTCTCTGAGTCTGTTTTGCCCATGATGGTAACTGCTGAGTGATGTCCCTGTCTTTATCTCAACCTATGAGCCTTTTGTTATATAGTCTCTCCCTTATTTCATTGAGGAGGGGAGTGATAGAGTGCTTTTGGTGGGCACCTGGTATGCAGCCAGGGTCAACCCACCACAATGTCCAATAGACAGGTCATACCTGCCAGCCCCATACAGATATTTCAGATACAATAAGGCATCTGAAATATTTCCTTACGCTTGGGTTTGGGAACTGAATCACTCCCCAAATTATTCTAGTACTGACATTTGTCTATGTCTGAATTTGAACTCTGAACAGGAGCTTACTCTCATGGAAAAAAAGAAATCATACTAACAATTGACATTCATATTAAGTTACTCACCTTGATTCACATTTGAAGGATACTGACACATCCCTCACTGAGAGCAAGGTCTCTGTCATAATTAAGGGCTTAAGAACCTTATGAACTCAATTATTTATAACCTAGAAAAATCTTATTCAGCTGACAGTTATCTTTCAAATTGTAAAATACGTTTGTAAGATATTCCAAGAATCAAATGTTCTACTCAGCTAATAGCTGCTTCTGGAAACTGCACTTCTTTCTTTTTAAAATTAGGGAGTCCTTTCTTTTTAAAGGCATAGGCATCCTATGAAAGCATGTCTGTGCTCACATAACTGTGTCTGATTAGAACTTTAGACAGTTACAGAAGACTTTCAAAGGTTGTAGGTGTTTATTAACAATTCATAAGCACCTATTATTGTGGTTTACCTCTTGTATTGCAGGTATTGATCCCAAATGTATAGTTAATAGACTACCAGTTAATTTTATGTCATTAAAAAGTCAATAAACTTGAATCCTGATTTGGCTTAAACTACATGAACTAAGCATTTTTCCCTTTAACACAAACTCATATGGTAGATATATGTATCTACTCAAAACCTAACTGAAATGGGAGTCACAAATTGCTTAGGCCATTTTTAAATTTAATTGTTGAGATCTATGTGCTTAATTTGAGTCTGTAAAATCCACTCTTCAGGAAGGTTCATGAGTGTTAATTGCATCAATAGTAAAAAACTGTGATATCTCTATACTTTGAACTTGCATTAACTGGAAAGTAGAGTAAATTCTCTCTACAAAGTTTGTTGCTGTGTAAGACCTTGTGTCTCATTAAAATCAACATGCGTACCTTTATTACCTATTTGGACTATATTGGTATGCAACTGATGTGAAGCTATAAAGAGTACCTTTAATCTTTTATTTCTTATACATTAAAACACAAGAAAACAAGCAACCACCACTCAAATTTATTACAGTTACCATTTATGGTCTACTTGAGATGCTTCAGATAACTGAATAATAATGAACAAAAGTAATTCCATCTTTCGTTCAGATAGAAACTGTCCTGATGTACTGTTTTCATAAAGCTGCAATTGTTGTAGAGCTAAATAAATAAAACCTTTATGATTTTATCCATGTTCCTTATAAGTCCTGTAATTATATGATTGTCATACACCAAACAACAATAATGAAGAAAACATTCAGAATAAATGCAATAATTCAATTCAGGATGTCTCTAGTCTAACCTGCTCAAAGCAGAGCCAGCTTTGAGGTCAAACTAGGATGCTCAGGGCTTCATTCAGTTGGGTTTTGGAAACCTCCAAGGAGGAGACTAAACAAACTCTCTGCTGCACTTCTTCCAATAGTTGACAGTCTTCCTGATAAAAAAAATAAAAATAAATTTAATTTAAAATTCTGTATCTGAATGAGATTACCAGTGTCACTTTCATGTTGAAATATTGTATTCAGATTAACTGTGTCATTGAGGGGATCATTAAAAAAATGGTCTAATTTAACTGGTTTTATAGCAAAACAGCCCATCTGGCTTTGTTTTGTTCAAGGAGCTGTTTTGCTAGTGTAAGAAATCTTTGTGAATTTGAAACATCAACTTCTTCAGTAACTTTTAAAAAGAAAGTACATTGTAAAGTATTTAAGAGCTCATTTCATATTGATTTAGTTTATCTAATCTAACAGGAAAAACTAAGTGTTCACAATACATTTTAGTAATTGCTCTTTTGATTCAGTTTTGTACAAGAGAAGTTTAGCTTGAAATAACGTATCACTTAACAGTAGAAGAACATATGTATATCCAAATAGGATTTTATTTAGAAGGATTTTTCACTTTGGGGTTTTGAAACCTTTTTTTTTTCATTAACTAATGGAGGTACTAAAGCTTTTCTTTTTTTAATTAAGTATTATTTTTAGTGACAGATATCTATAGCGGATATTTGCAAGGGTTTAATTCAGAAGTATTTGATTATTACTTGATGCTGGATTTTTCAGACTGTCCATTAATATAAAAGCTCAGTAAACAAAAAAAAGTAGGTTCAACCCAGAATAGTCATCTACATTTCAAAAGATGAAGCTAGAGATGCTCTACAAAACTTTCAGACTACTTTTGCCTTGTGGCATTATTAATAAGTCACTTTCTTTGAAGGCAGTTTATTTAACTGTAAATTCAAAGTGTGAAATTCTAATGAGGAATGTGAAATACTACCAGCTAACGGTAAGGAGGCAGTTCTAAAATTTAGAAAACCCAAGTTCAGTTCTCACTTTTATTGTAAGAAGCCTTGTTGATCACAGTCTTTGATGAAAGGATACTGGTTATTTTTTTCCCTTCTATTTGTGTAAAGAATGTGAAGAGCACTGTAGATATCCCTGTGGATGCTTTTCTTTTGTATCAAAATAGAAACAATACATAGAAGTTACAAGACACTATAGAGATATTAGAAATATTTATTCTACTGATAAAGACTAGAGAACAGATTTTTCTTTTGTTTTAAGGGGAAGAATATACATTCAGAACAAATATCTTCTGTGTATTCCAATTTCCTTTTAAAAGCTTTAAAATCTTTGCACAGGAATATTTATATAGGTTTGTGAGATATTAATTGCCTTCTTTTTCGTACAAACCTTGAGAGAGCTTCAAACATGTTTTGGTTAACTGAATTGTATCAACAACTATTTCTGAACTCTATTTTCACGGACATTAGACAGACTTTTCACAGCTCCCTTTTTTCTATGACTCCTTTTGATTGTTTACAAAATGCCCTTTTGAAATTATGACATTCTTTAATTTTAAAACATGAAATCTCTTGGCATTCCTTGAGTGGTGGTATTTTCTTTTCTTCTGCCTCTCTTATTTTTCTTTTTTTTTTTTTTNTTTTTTTTTTTTTTTTTTTTTTTGGCTACCAAAGAAGCCAAACTAGAAAACAACATTAAACAAACAGAAATAATATCAGGCCATATCAAAAGCCAAATCAGCAAAGAATCTGCTTTTGGAAAAGAGACATAGACTTTTTATCCTTGAGATATTTTGAATTTAATACAAGTTTTGCATATATCTTTCTTGTTTGAAACAAAATTTTATCATTTTTGTTCCCCTTCATTGTCCCTGTCTTCTCCTCCTCAGCTTGTGCTGCTATTTGTAATACACTTTTCCTACAAGAGCACAACATATGAAAATGTTTTCAAAAGTTTTTCTTTGTGTCACTTAACACACTATACCACTAAGCAGTATTCTTCTGTCTCAGAAGTTACCGTGTTAGAATAAGATCTTTTCCTATTAGTTTGATAACTTCAAGAAGAAACTGCAAAAACTTATATAAACAGCCTGCTTCACTTGTTCCTGGCATGTCTTCTATTTGATTAGAGGTGTTGAAGAGTCAAAGCTAAAGTAGGATAAGTCTACTAATAGTGGGATGTCTACAAATTGGCTGAGGTAAACTCCATCTAACCAGTAGGGAGAAAAGCTATTTATAGCTAGGTAACTATATGAGCAATACTATATTAGGCTGAGATTGCCTACATCAGAAACACTAAATTTAGGTGTGCAAATTTTTATGACTTACTGATTTTTTCCTTTCCTTTTTTTTTTTTTTTTGTCCAAATGTTGCATATGTGTCTATAAGACTGGGTATGCATACATGTTAGTGTGAATATGTAGATAATGCCAAAGAGATGATGTTTTAGTCTAGACATCCAATGAACCCCTGTGAGAGATTATATTTTCCTGTACAAGCTGTCTTTCAACCATTCCACTTCCTTCAGTGTGAGCAAATAACTGTCATGACACTGTTCTGTATTGGTACTCATCCAAACAGTTACTTTTATCTATTCTTGTAGACCATAACTTCAGGTATATGATAAATTCCAATACAGTTCATTGCACTAGTGTCTGTACATTATCTCTTCTCCCTCCCCTTCCCTGCTAAAAAGANCCCTGCTAAAAAGACCAATATAAAAAGTATAGCATGTGGTATTCTGTTTTGTATGCTGTAATTTCTTGTGATTCTGGGATGATTGACTTCAGTTATTACATTTCCCTAACAATGAATGCACAGTAGACTATCTGTGTATTTGGTGGTGTTCACTAAGCTCAACACTAAAACTTTGAAAGTGCTTTATAAAAATTTCATAACTTTAACTTTTAAAAACTCAAAACACAATATTAATACCTTTTTCAAAAACAAAACAATGGTTTTATTGAAATACAACTCTTGAGTACTTTGAGTATTTAGTACACCTATTGTTTCTTTTCTCTTTTTTTTTTTTTTTAAATGCAATTTACTTCAGAAATGAAAAGAACAATGTGGAAATATTTCTGTGACAATGTTTATCATCACAGTTACAATGTCCTTTTGAGTAGGTACACCCTAGCACGAAAGCACCCAGCTGATCTGCTTGAATATGTTATTAACAGCTTGCACTTCAGGAACATTTTGACAAATCTTTTTAGGTAACAGTTTATTCATATTACCATAGCTGGTATAATATGCAAGGAAGATTGCTATTCAGAATGCTCACAGCTCAGAACAAGCACAGAAAAGCTTTAGCAGAATATTTAGACTGGAAAGTTGAGTCAGGCATTATATATATCTCGTAAACTTTGCTCTGCCATTAGATGACCTTAAGATGAGTGTCCAAGCTGTATACTATCCTATGAATCTCTCTATGATCACATCTTATCATTGCATCACAATTCGGTTTTGTGATTCAAATTAAAATCACACTGTCAGTCTATCTCTGTTGAGAATAAAGATGAGAATTCATCAGTTTAAATTATACCACAGGAAATTAGAGTGAATTAGAGTGAACAAATGTATAAGCATATGATATTTTCTTCTGAGGCTCAGCAGTTCATTTTCAATTTGTATGTTGCCTTTGATTTCACACATTAAAATAATAAATGTTTCATTTGTCTCTGTCATAGCTTTACAGTACTAAAAATCATCTCTCAATGTAAACTAAATACACCCTTTTAAGATACACATACACATACATCCTCACCATTAATATATTTAAAGTAGGAAGGGTGTTTGCACTCTCCAAACATACATTTAAATAAGATGGTTACATTGTTCAGGTATTTTCTAAGTGCTGTTTTCTGTTCTTAAGGAAAGCCTTAAAAGTAATTTAATTTGTTATAGGGATTCTTATTCATAGTAGTTTATACTAAGGTTCCACGATCTCTATAGAAATCTTTTCACAAACTTTTCCCTGGCATTTGCAATACTAATTTACACAAGCACTGAAGCTTTCTTTTCAGTAAGAAGCTTACTAATGTTTATTTGTAGGTTTATATCTTCTTCAGATAAGAAATGTTCACTTTTCTGCTTGGTTCTATATTCTTCCCAATATATTTTTCTATATTCTTCTTATCCAAGCATGCTGAAATCCCAAGAACCAGGAAGAGGTGAAACCATTCTGTTCACTAGGCTAAATATTTTAAAATGTTCTATCATGTCCTGTCTTGTTTAATTATTTCCTGNCATTATGCCTTTAGAAAAACACAGCTGAGAAGGAACTCAGCATTTACAAGAAAAAAAAAAAAAATCTGGAAAGATGTTTTAAGTCTTCCAAGCACAAGGAAAAGCTTAATCAGAATTAAAACCATAAAATCTAATTGCAAGATACAAAACCACATGAAAAACAGTTTAATGATATAAACCTTTTGTTTGCTTGTTTGGTTTGGTTTTCTGTGTGCATCTTTGTTTCACCTATGTTTTTCATAATCAGTTCATTATGCTAAGGTTTTCTCTCATCCCTATGTTTCTTTTGCCTTATATTGATCAGTGGGAGAGGATGAATTAAACAATTTGAATAACGTTTATTNTTGCTGATCATGTTTGGGTTTTTATTTTTTTCTTCTTTTCTTTCTCCAAAGCGAGGGGAGGAATGCAAAGAAGACTTTTACATTTATTAATGTTGAGTGTGACTAGTTGAGAAGGCATGTGGATATAGCTGGATTGCCTTTGAGCTCCCTTCTTTCAAACAGTTTTCTCAAGTGAATTTGCTAAGAAATTAATTTTCTGAATATCTACAACTCTGAGATTATCCTTCAGATCAAATACAATTCAAATTCCATATTTGAAAAAGTTGTCTGTATACCATGAAAAACACCTTGAACTACATAGATTAAAAGAAGAATCACCTTCTCATGTTTAGAAGTTTGTTGTTGCTTTATTTTGGACTTAATTTGTATGATTCTATGAAAATGGAATCCAAAGCTAAAATTTAAACTGGCAACCAATAGCGTGGTTGTAAAATAAAACTCTAACATTTAGCAATACTTTGGCCAAATTAGAGAATTCAAATTTACTATCACACT
>VYZX01007701.1:201092-215344 GCA_013401335.1 Brachypteracias leptosomus | reverse complement strand
CATATCCCTCATGACCAGGTCTGTGGTTTCCTTCCACAGAGGGCCCAGATCTTCCCTAGTCTTCCTTTTATCACTGGCTCACCTGTAGAAGTTTTTCTTTTTTCCCTTGATGTCCCTGGCCAGATTCTATCTGGGCTTTATCTTTCCTAACCTGATCCCTGGTGGGTCAGACAACTTCTTTGTATTATTCTCAGGCTACCTGTCCTTGCTTCCACTCTCTGTAGACTTTCTTGGACACACATCTAAGTGTGTCCAGGAGTTCCTTGTTCATCTATGCAGGCATCCTGGCATTCTTGCCTGCCTTTGTCTTTTTTGAGACACATTGCTCCTGGAATTGGAGGCCCTTCAATAGCTACCAGCTTTCTTGGGGCCTCCTTTCTTCCCTTTCTTTGTTCTTTTGTGAAGCTTTTTAATAGCAGAATTGAAATCTGTAATTTTTTTAGATTGGAATTTACTTCTTTTTTTATGCCTCTCCAGCTTTTTAGAACTGCATACAGTTTTAAATTTTCCAAGAGTATAACATTTTGAAATGTATGTCCACAATATACCTGGAGCATAACAATTTCTAAAAAGAAGAGAGCAAGAAAACAAGAAGAAAGAAATGGAAAGGAGCACATTTTTCACACAAACAGAAGTGATTAAATGTTACCCATTCCATTTTGATACAATAAGAATAAAGAATAGGGTAAAACTTTTTTAAAAAAATAATTAATTGCAAAGCTTTTACTGAAACCCTGAATAAACCTTATTTATTTATTTATTTCTCTCCAGTTTACAATCATAATTGATCTGAACACTTTTTTTTTCCTGAAAAAAGTTTACTATTTACTGCTTATAGCTAAAATATGATACTTGTAAGAATTTTCAAAGACAGTAAAGAATGCTTCCATCTAAAACCCAGGCAATTTGAAGAGATGAATGGAACCTTAGCGACCTGGCCAGCCACATGCCACTTACAGGCTGCCAGCAGACCTTTAGTGCAAAACTAATCACCTAGAAAAGATCAGGAGAGTAGACTAGGCTCATACTGCTATTGATCTACAGTCAGAAGCTCATGTGTTTAACAAGGGTCTCTGCAGCAAAATAAGCTACAATCAGAGTATAAAAGTAGATGTTTAGATTAAGGCCCCGTCTTCAACATTAACAAGGTTATGTTAAGGTTACATTCAAGTCATCACCACCACTTGGGTTTTTTTGCAAGTCCTGTGTAGCTCCATTAATAATCAGGCACTGAGTAGATAAGGTGGTTTTCAAAACTACAACTGACAGTTAGAAATTGGAAGGATAAATCTCCAAGAAAAGAGATTTGTAGCTAATTTTTAATGGGCTTTCTGCAGTGAATATAGATAATTTTGGTGACTGGATAGCCAGAAAAATGGCAATGTGAGGGACAAGATGACATCTCAAGCACAAGGTCTTCTGTGATTTGATTTAACTGCAGATGAGATGTCCCCATTATGTTTTGTCTCTTTTTAAAAAATTTTAAATCTATGTTCCCTCTCACTGTTCAGAAAAGGCTAATGTTGATATATCCCATGCAGTACAGGGTGTGCAGGACATAAATGGCAAACAACGTAAGTCAGTGCCAGGATACACACTCTTTGCTGAAAATTTCTAGGCTGAAACATTCCTTTTAAATGTGTGTCTTACTCTTTTCACCCCAGTGCAGACCGAATGTTCATAAATGTACTGCTTATTGACCTTGTGCTCATATACTGAACCAGCCACTATATTATCACAGACCTTTATCTTGCCCTTGCTGTGTTTATAATACATTTTGTGAAGCCCATATCTCATAAGAGGTTGTAATGCTGAAATGCATTGTAAGAAGGGGAAAAATCATATAAACAAAGCATTGAAGAGCTGCAGAATTGAGGACATTTCCAAGGAACTCAGTTTAAAAATGCATTTTGGACATTGCAAAAAATCCCTTTGCATCATGTTGTTTCTTTCTCTGAATAAAGATAAGAGAATTCTGACTTCAGAGCCATTTAACTAAAACACATTTCTAATACCATAATCCATTGAGCTCCATAACACCTTCTTGCTTTGATTTCTAATCTTCCACATTTAGTAATCACTTAGTTTGTTTTGGTTGGTAATAGGAATAGTATTTATGAGTGAGAAATGCTCCAAACAGCTCCTGTCCTTGAGAAGCCATTTACTGCACTTTGCATTCCTCCTACGCTATTCTCTGTCATATTCAAGAAGCTTCTCACACGTACAATACTGTGGCTTCAATTCCAGGGGTAAAAAGCTTTCCTTTTCCAAACCAGAAAACCCACTATTCCTATATATTCCTGAATAATTTTCAGATTTTTTTTTTGTGAGCAGTTCTGTGTGCTTAGTGCACAGTCACCTTCTCAGTATTGGGCAAAGATGTAAGAGATGCTTAAAGGATTGGGAAAATGTGCTATAGGAACAGCAGCCTGTAGGTTTTAAGCAAAACAGTGGCTGGTACAAAGAAATAAATCAGCAGAAAATTCTTGCCTTTTGTACCTATTTTTTAATGGAGATTGTTTTGATGATGTAGAGGACCTAAGCAAAACCTTGATAATGGCCCCACAAGAGATTGCATTTCTAGCTGAGTGGCACTGCTGCAGAGATGCATTTTAAGATATTTGGCCTAGCAGGATACCTCCTGCCATGGTAGAAGATGGTTCAGTCAAGACTTCACATCCACAGGAACCTTGACTGTTTTAGCTTTCTCATTTTTTTCTCAATCTAGATACTCCCTTGACAAGCTGCGAAACCTCTTAATTTTCCTTGAGTTTGGATGAAAGAAAATCAAACCCAGACTGATAAGATATTCCTCAAGAATATTAGGATACAGCATAGTAGAAGTCAGAGTGCTGAATAGTAGCAAATTGAGTAGATAAATTGCGAGTCAAACATAGCTGATAAATCATGGTGCAAAAATACTTTGAAGTTCATGCCTATGAGTAAAAAAGAGGTATTCCTCATAACTTGATCTCTCTAACACAGTGTTAGGATGTTGTCTTTACAGTAGGCTGAATATTTTTAAGGAATTTATGAGCTGGATCATATATTCTTTATGAATATTCCAAAGACATAATTGGTCTACACAGTCTTTTGAAAATGTGTTTTCCTTTCTGGAGTATGGTCTCTGCTCCTCCTTCCTAATCATACAAAGCTCTTCTGTGACTGGCTAATATACAATGGACAGAGTTGGAAAGAAATTATGCCCTCTCCATATTGTCACACCAAAGGAGAAATATCATCACAATACAACTTTTCATCCAATAGATCCATGGGTCTGTCCAGAACACACATGCATCTTTGTTTGTTCAAAAAAATCAGAATAGAATGTTTTACATTTTAAGTATTACTGAAAACTCCTTGCAGAAATCTAAGTATAATACAGGTAAGGTCAGATAAGCCTAAATCAAGCAGCTGAATACCCTAGCTGTAGGAATCCTGAGACCATGTCTTGTAGAACAAGTTCCATTAAAATACAGATTGTATCAGAGAAGAGATGTAGCTTTGTATTTTAAAACTTGCCCATTGTGCAAAAGGCATTAGACTTATATCAGTCTAGCTGAGTTTTTTATGGCAATTTAGATGATGGCAAATTATTAATGTAGAAGTACCTGTTTTATCGAGAATATCACTTTGCTTTTTGTCTGATTTTCATCATGTGCCATATGTACAGCAGTTGATCAAAGGCTGTGAATGCATTATCTCTTGTCTTGCTTATCATTTCTGAGAAAAGATGAGAAGAAGGAGAAGGGAGGGACAGAAGATGATGATCAGAAATAGAAAAGTTTCAAAGCAGATCAAATGAGACTGTCCGTAATAGTTTCCCTTTAATGAAAGGCATCATTAATCAGCTGTAATGGTGGCTAAGAGTGTTGGTGAAACAGTACATAAGCTGAAAAAAGCAGTCTCTAAGAATAAATGTACACTGCATTGCAGCAGACATGCTTCTCATTAGTTTAACTCAAATGTCACTAGTTAATGGGGAAAGCGATTTAGCAACTGTCCTACAGAGTAACACTAGTTTCTTCATCAGCCTCTCTCTAGGCACCTGAGCAGCGCACATGCTCAGCAGGCCAACAGCAGATATGCATTTATGAATATTTTCCAGACCTTTTTTAACAATCTCATCTCAAAAAACCCAACTAGTGGGGGTATACATGGAGCTCTGTTACTGCCTGTGAATGAAAAATTACCTTGCTTGAAGCCAAACCAGAAGGATTTACAGTGCAGCACAGCCAAGGAACACCTAGGAGACAAATGAATCAATAGCATCAATGATATCTGTGCAGTGTCTGCCTGAACCAGAGCTGAAGGAACACACACTGCAGTCATTTCCCCACCTGCTGCAACCTGCCCCACCTCCCGAAACCTGCACACCTGTCTGGCTTATGCCCTCTCATCAAGGGAAGGCTGCCAGGGCTTTTAAACAGGGAAATAGGCTCTGCTTTTCACACTCCCTTTGGAAAGTTCCTCTAATAACCTCCCCCTAAGAGTGCCATATACATGTCATGATGGTAAAAGTGTATCATCCTCGTCTGCCCTCTGCAGAGACAGAACATGGAGCTGTTAATAACTGGTCTTGTGGCTCCTGTGTGGGCCAGCAGAGAAGGTTGGAGCTGGAGCAGAGACACATCAGGAAAGCGGACTCACCATCTGGAAAAACCCCTAAAACTAGCCCAAGAGACCAGGGATTAGAAAGATCTTGAAGCTGTCCTAACTTTGCTTCTGCCAAAGTCCAGAAAAAGGGCCAAGGGGAACCATTCCACAGCTCTGGGGTTTTTTTCTCTATCATGTCTGCAACATTGAAGAGGCTCACATTAATTGTTAAGAAAATTATTTTTTAAGCATTAATGTTAAGATTAAATATAGATATTTTGCATTTATTTGAATATTAAAAATATGAGACATGTTCTCCAGATGAATCTAGCAATCGGAAAACTTCCAATACTGAAATAACAGGAAACCCTTAATACCAAATATTCAATTATAAAATCAGGGCTTTGTTTCATTTGGCCAGCAGTATTACATTATCATGTACAGATCAAGATGAAAGACAATCGATGTGAATGGAAATGTCTTGAAAAAGTAAACTTTAATCTTTGGACAGAGGTGATAGGGTGGTAAGTGTTGCTCACCCAAATGCGTGTGTCTTTTGAAAGGCACAGAAAAGCTTTAGGGAACATCAGAGGTTAAAAAAAGCACAGTTGAGTGCTTACAAACTAAGCTTTGGTTTAACTATAAAATGAGTGGCTTTGCTCCATTGTTGAACTTTTTCAGAATGTTTACACACAGAGGAGAAGGACACTTTTGCTGAGAATAATTAAGACCCCGGATTTGAGTAATTACTTCTGCTTTGCTTATTACTACTGGAACTTCAGTTAATTGACACCAACTCCTCTGAAGTTACTACTTTGTGGACGTAGGGGAGGCTTGAAAAGAAGACTTCAACACACTAATTGAGAATCATCGGATAGAACCTTTTCCTGCCTTCTTTAAACAGAAGCTCTAAGCTGTCAGAAATCTTAGTATCCTAAGCCAAATGTTGTATCTACCTCTATGTTTAACAGTCTTTGAGGGCTGGTTTTTTCCCATTAATTCCATGAATTGCCTTTTGCAGCTGCTTATACTTTTACCATCCTGTAGCAAAAGAACAAAAACTTCCCCAGATTGGCTCAAGTCATGCAAGCATTAGAAGGCAATTAGTGAAACAGTGAGATATAGTAAATAATTTTTCCATATTTGATTTTTTTCTGTCCCTTGAATAGTTTTGTAAGGTTTTACCATCTTCCAAGTTGCAACTTGCCAATCCAATCTCTCTCAACAAGAAGTCAGGCACCTTTGCTAGAAGGATTTGCTGTTCTTGCATGACATTTGCCATTTTACCATTTGCCTAGAGAATTATAAGGAAAATGGGAGTATTCACTTGCATTATTTTTATTCTATGGCTTAGTTCACATTATATTCCCTTCATATCCCTGTCTTTTTTTGCTGAGAAGATGAGGAAAGTGAGAAGAGTGATTTGTTATCGTGGATGTCTGCAGCTGCCTGCCATGCCTGCGGGTGCCAGTGCTTCAGCGGGACTTTGTTGATGCTGTAGCAATATGCAATCATCAAACAGCCCACAAAGCCGTAATGTTCCTGTTCAATGTTTTATATTAATAATCTTCAACAACTCATTATCAAATTACTCAGCTACTTTTAAAAAACACTTTAGATAAGGGCCAAATAAGCAGCAGTTTTAACTGTCTTTATAGATATTTCTGATTACCCACTGAGTTTTCCTATGAGAATGATCTCTGCTAAAACAGTGAAGTGCCTGAAATTCAGTCATTCTACATGCCAAAGCCAAAATGCACCTTTTCACCTCCAGCACGGGGCAACAGTTGGTTTTCATAGAAAAGACACAAAAAGTCATGTCCTGCTGATTTGGTTTACTAACTATGGATCTAAAAATATTCTTTTTGACCTGTCAGAACAGCTGATCCTGTAATTCACTTCAAGATCCAAGTGACCTGCACAAAAAACCAGCCTGCTTTGTTTTTTTCCTAATCAATCTCAATAGGCCAGTACACTAAACAAGCAAACAAAACATCTAACTGAGCTGCAGCTGTAGAATACAGCTTGCTCTCACTCTCTTTTACTGCACATTTGAAAGAGAAGTCTGCTGATGTTAGCAATTAGAACCAGATTTTTGCAATGTGCTAATGCAAAATGCATGTAACAAATGAGATCTTCTGCCTGCACACAGGACAGTTGTCTATCCGTCAACTTCTGCACTTAGAAACTAAGGTAGAATTGCTTGCATCCAGATATATGCCTTTATCTGGCTGCATATTCTCTGTTATTTACTCTGGGTTAAAACTCTGAAGAAACCTTTAATAGTATATCAAATAGGAAGAGTTATTACTCTACTTTGAAAAGACTCCTTGGGCTTTTTTGACTATGGTTATCTTATATCTTTACCAGTGAGAAATGGTAGTGAGCACAAACAATAATCCCAATTGCAAACCTTTACTAAGTAGCACAGAGCTGAAGCCTGGCAAACTGAGCTAGTAAGGACTCCAACAGGATCAGAAGTAAGGCAGGTACTAGAAGCATCATCTACAGCATCAGCAATGGTACTGTGGTCCTACCTGTCTAGCCAATTCACTGTATGAGTGATGCTCAAGGCTTTCCAAAAGCATAATTATGTTGGGCTGGAAATAAAACATTCTTCAGGTGTTCATCTCAGGTCTTCCCTCAAGATGTTGGTGTTAGTCAGTTGAATGTTTTTTCTAAAGACAGGTGATGGAGTAAGGCTAGAGTTGCACATCCATACTGAGATTGGAGGTGCTTTCTTCCTTGAAAACAGATCATTACACACACTCAGATAAAAACATGCCTGTTCAACCCTGGGAGTTAGCAGACAGCATTCGCATGCCATTTTATTCTAGGTCTAGATTTAGATCATTTTCTTCAACAGTCCTTTACAGTGGACCAGCAGACTGCTTTGAGAACTATCAAAAAAGAGAGGGTTAAAGCTAAAAAGCAGGAATCTGAAACCCAAATTGCTGCAATAACAGCTGTTGACAAACACAGTACAGAAATATCCCAGAAACCAGTTAACTAGAAACATGCAGCAACCAAATATATAGACTTTGCTGTGAGATGTTGAGAAATAACCATCCACCTTATGACAAATGCATGTTTGCACTTTGACTTTCAGTCATGAGATCCTCCTGCCTCTATCCATTTTGTCCATTTTCCAGCTGCTCCAGTGCAGTCAGCAACACATGAGAGACTGTCGTGAAAGATCAGCCTGAGCTGCAAAGCACCAAGCTCTACAACGTTCAGCTCTATTTAGTTATTCTAATAAAGAGGCTTGGTTTTGTTTAATTTGTTAGAATTCAATACTAGCATTGTCATCTGCCAGAAGTAGAGCCCAAAGGGTAACATTTCCATCTAAACACTTTAAATACCATGTACAGACTTATCTAGATGCTTATCTAGATACATTTTTTGCTGCTTAGAAAGAGATGGATGCTTAGCTCTATCAGTTTATGGTGGCAGAGAGGAAAAGGCTCAATGCCAAAATATTTCAAATCAGATCACCATCATGAGATCTGCTATCTCAGAAGGGAAAAAAAAATAATCTTGCCTGCAGGTGGGCAAAATTCAATGCTGCCAAGAAAAATGCAAGCAAAACTGCTTTCACCTCCAAGAAAAGTATCTCCAGCTGCTGCATTATGGTACCAAACAAGTTCCACATGTCAGATGAGGAATGCAGTGTGGTGCTGAAAAAAAGAAATGGCAGGCACCATCTGTATTCTTATAAATTCAGCAGTTGCCTAGAGAGTTGCTGCCATTGAAAGAAGCAAGATTACTTCTCTGCTATTAATAAGGAAACTTGACAAGACTGAAAAGGACTTGAAAGAGCTGTCATTAGAGAAGTTTACATTCCACAGTATCTCCCAGCAAAGCAAATGCAGCACTGAAGCATGTCAGCATCCTGTGACTGACAAAAATTTCCAGTAAGTAGGACCTAGCTCTTGAAGAGGAAGGGTAGTAGCAGATCTACATTTTTTTAAAGCACTATAAGGCACTGTTTGGCTTTACTTCTTATGAAGACTTCAGAGCAGCTCTATTGGTGAGTAAGGGTGTCAAATGTGTACTGGACAGCCCAGCATGAAGCAGACTTGAAATCCGTGCCATGAAATCAGGAAAGAGTTGTTCTGCAGCTTTGCTGCCAGCACATGTAAGAAGATCTTCCAAGGCAAAAACCACCTGTCTGTGTCCACACTCCTCCAGCCAATAGGAAGTGACATGAAATTAAAGAATTAAAGGGATCAGTAGGGAAATCTGCGGCAACTACAAGACACAGCATTTTGCATTGCTAGATACATATTTGCTTGTGGATCTGAGAAAAGGCAAGGGGGCTGTTGTCATGTTCAATGAACTCTGGGGCTTTCATCTGCCTGGGCTGCCTGCCTGCCTGCCTGAATGCTGCTGCCTTCTCTAAGCACTGTGTACCATGACAGTGAATGAACTTCTGCATGTGGAGTGGCATGGAGGTGAATATGCCAAGCATCTCATTAGTGTAATGCTGGTACATTGTTCATTGTTAAGATGCCTGATGCCCATTTTGAGCCTGGACGCTACGCAAAGGGCAAGTAAACAGTTAATGAATACCATTCCTTGAATTGAGCGGCTGAATCTATGCTGAACTTTTAAATCTTTTATAGTTGTGATATTTCACAGTCCTAAAAATGAATCAGAAGATCTGACAGGTATGCCACGAAGTTCCATATACACTTTGTGCCAAGATTTAGCACTGAGCATTTGCCTTCTGATATGCTGACAAAGGGAAAATGGTTTATACAGAGGTCTGTGGGCTGTTTTGCACCTAAAAGAAATTGGTAAAATTGAGTTTTTTGCTATATCTTTTCTCATATAGAAAAATTCCACTGAAATGCATGTAGAGGTTTCCCAGTACTATCACAAGCAAAAGGTTACTTCATCAATAAAATAATGTTGGTGCTCAAAGGCTTAATATACACGTTACTGAGGAGATGCACTCAAGGTCAATATTGAAATACAGTCAGCAGTGTCCCAAATATTAAACTAGTCCTCTATACTCACATTGCCCAGTACATCTCAATACTCTTTCCTCTCTGAACAAACAGGGAACAGTTAACCAGCCTGAATTATAGCTACAATTGCAATGCAGCCCTGTTGCAGCATCTATTTACCATCCTGCAGTAAAACTGCATGCTTTTGTGGATCAGAAGATCATGTATTTCCTGGAAAAAAAAAGTAGCGAGTTTTCCAAGGAATTTCTCATTTTTCCAGAGCCAAAGAAAAATGAGAATGTAATGTTTCATTTTGATATGAAACAGCACTGCTGGTTAGGTTTCTGCTTTTAGGTTAACAGATTTCCCAAGGCTGTGTCTGAATCTGTTACTGATATCTCCTGCATTTTCGGGACTGTCACTCACTGCCCCTTTTGCCAGAGCCACATGCAGACATTATAAGCTTTGCTTTTCCTGTACTGAACGTTCCACAACAGCCAGCTGCTGACATCCTCACATCACCAAAGCAATGGAGATTGTAGAGGTTTTCAAGACCCAGCTGTATGATGCCTTGAGCAACCCAGTCTGACCTCAGGGCTGACCCTGCTTTGAGAGGAGGCTGTACTAGAGACATCCTGAGGTCCACTCCAGCCTGAGTTGCCCTATGACCTTGCCTACCTGCTGGGTTGCACAGCCTCTGATACTGGAGCACAAGCAAACGTATAAGGAAAGGTAAATGAGAAGTATCTACTACATGATGGATTTGCTTTCAGAGGAATTTTGAGGTACAGTAAAAAAAAATTTCCAGAACTTGCTACTCTAGAGGATAACCTTTAAAATTTTCTCAGGACAGTAGATATTTTTCACTTAATTCTCTAGGATATTATCACATACAGAACAGGAACTTCTGGCAAAGATGCAAGTGCATTGTGCTGAGGCAGGGTGTGGGCATTTTTTCTACACATATGCCATGAATGTGCTTTTTTGATGTGGGGTATTGGGAGCTCCTGAATCTCATCTAGACATCTTCAGCTGTACTTCAAGCCCTGTTGCTGCAGTATGAGCCTCTCTTTCCTTCAGCAGACAGAGATATTCTGACTCTGAGGCAGACATTTCTGTACAAGTCCATATTCATAAGAAGTATCCATTAAAAAAAAAAGGTAGACATTCACAACAAAAATCTGCCCCTTCCTTTATTTGAGTAAATGTACACAGAAAAGCAATTAAAAAAGGCTTAACTTAAATTGGCTTTCTAGATGAACAGTGGTTTGGATAGAAGTGATTGTGTATATAACATTTATCCTTTGGGTTAATGATGCCCTATTCCAATTCTCCTTAATCCAATTACAAAGTCAATAAATATTTTTTTCCCAACACTCTTCTCCAGCATTGTTTAGAAAAAGGAAGAGGAGAGGAGAGGAGAGGAGAGGAGAGGACTTGAATTTGAGGAAGCTGCTGTATCTGGAAAATCTTAGCATTAAAATTGCTCATCTGATCTCAAACTCCCCCTCAATGGTATTTCAGTCGTTCACTCCAATGAATGGTAGAGCCCATATGATGTGTCACAGCTCACTTAGGGACTCTTAGCACAAAGCACCTAAAAACATGTAACAAAAACTTCCATTAGTGTCCTCTCTATCCACCAGCATACAAATACTACTCATATGCAGAGCTGTTACAGCTCTTAAATGTTGGTTTCCTGACATTGTATTGGATTATAAAACATTTTGCAATCTTCTGAAAGTTTCCAGCTCCTCATTTTTCACAGCTGCCAGTCTTTGAAATCTGACAGTAGAAAAGCTGTGTAGTCATTAGGTGCCTTTCTTTGACTATATGTATAATTTGTGTACATATATACGTACTTATATATGCATAACCTTTTTGATCATACATATATATACAAATATATGTAGCTGTTCTTTTCAAAGCTACTTAGTAATACCCTAATTATGTAAATTATTAAGTCAAGTCCATTTATAGCCATGATTACAACACATAATCCATCCAAAAGACAACTGGATGGATTGGACAGAAAAAATTCTATCTGATCTCTTTTATCTTAAAGATTTTAATGTCTTTTGTGGGTCCCTCTGTGTTTATCTCATCTAGAAAATGTCTATCCAAAACATCACAGTCAACTTTTTGCACATTTGTTAAGAACTTCTACATTAAAATACCATCATAACACAATCTGGTTTTCTTACACCCGTTGACAATCAACAAAGCTTTTTTTGTTCCTTGAACTGTGCTTATCAGCTAAACCACAAGTGGGAAGCACAACAAATGCTTCAGAACAATGCCAGCAGATACAGAAACTTAGTGATTGCTCCTGTCCAACCAGCTCTTTATGAAAACTGCAGGTCACAAAAGATTAAAATTGTGCCTTGACTGGGTTCATTTTTTAATAAAGAGGGGAAAAGGGGGCAGGGAGCCTTGGGAGGATCAGAAGAACAGATTAGCTGTCTACAGATACACTAGCTATGTATCATTAACTCCACTGAAGCTATTCATAGTCAAAGCTGAAAAATCCCGAAGTAGACATTCCTTCCTCCCATGCTGTCAGGGGGGAGGCCAGAGACAAGATTTTCCACTTCATCTCCCAGTTTCCTTTTATATGCAGGCTCTCAGCAAACTGCTCATGTTGCCACAATAGAGACCTTGAACTTTCAAAGTTATCTACAGAGACAGACCCTTATCCTCGATCAATATGGCTCAGCAAAGAGGCACAGACTGCCCACACATATCTCTTTGCAGGACTGGGACTTGGGTTTTCAATGAATGAATTTACTTTTCATAAAAGAGCAGGATGTCACTGACAGTTGGTGTCTGCAAAGTAAGCTAAGAAAGTCTCATTTTCATAGAAGAATAAGAATGGGCAGATGCTTTCTTTGGAAGGTCAGTCATCACTATGACAGAAAAGTCAGCTGTACATCTACCCCTGAAACCTTTTCTGCATCAGGAAGTAAGACCTAGCTAATGGCAGAGGAGGTGATATTTCTCCAGAAGAGAGAGTTCTGCATTAAGTCCAGTCTGAATATCAACATACATAATCTAAAGAAGAAAACACTACATTAGTTCATTTTTTGAAATAATGCTAGGTACGGATGAGGAACAAGAATATTGTGCGTTCAGAGCATGATCAGAGAGTGACAAAATAGAAATTTGCTTGAAAACATGCCATCCATGAGAAGAGTCACTCATTCTGTGGACACTGAGGAGAATGAGTGGAAAATCCGAAAAGTATGACCCTGATGGAAAGTAACGTCAGGAGGTGGAAGTTAGACACAACTAAGATGCTTTCAAAAATGCTTAAGACTTAGGTTGGAATGCTCTCATCAACTTTTTCCTCAAATATTTCTTTCAGAGAGGAGCCTAGCAGAGCCCATGTGTGTCTCCCCTGGCCAGAGGAGCTACCTCCAACAGAGATGGCTGTAGAACCAAGGGCAAGATTGTTGTTTCTAGTCAGTGCTGCCTCTAAGCTCCACCGTGCAGCCCAGTTATTTATTTTTTTTTTTATGTCAGATATCACTTATTTAGGGGTACCCATTATTTCTTCTTATTGCTTCAAAGATTCTGATATGCTTTTGCCATATGGCATCTCACCCCTGTAAGGCAAGTCTCTGCCCAACACATACTGATGCACAATGGCTTCTTTAGAACATCAAAGCATCATTTTTAGAAATAAGAAAATGAGGAGTTTGTTATGTTCCCTTGATGTTTTTCTTTAAAGTTGTTCAGTTTCCAGAGGTACACTTGCACTTTTTATTCAAGGAAGATGTAAACTTGTTCTGATGAGGGTGCTGATAGAAGGACTGCCTCCCACAGAGGAGTTGCCTGTATTAAATACGTATATGCTGACTAAACAAGATCCATAGGGAATATTAAAGTGTTTTAATAATTGGAGTGTAAGGACAAAGAAGAGGGAGGAATGTAGGTGCATATTAACAGCAAAACCAAAATGGAATAATGTGATAAAACATCTTTGACATTTACATGCTTGTGACATGATGTTAATATTAGACCTGAAGACAGCCAGCAGTGAAAAATTCTGCATAGGCTAAGAAATGCTCCCTACGAAAGCCCACAGGACACATTCCTCTCAACTTCTTTATGTTTGTATTTAAAAAGCTAATATAAGATTTAGAGACCCCTACCAAAACTCAGTTGTTCAGATATTATTTATGAAACATCAACAACTGTGAATACACCCTAATATGAATCAAGCCAGAGCATGACTGCTGCATCATTTGTACTGAAAGCCTGATGATCATGGGAAGAGTATAAGGCTATTGTCAGGGGGTGTAGGCAGGGAACTAGGAAAGCTAAGGCCTCCTTAGAATTAAACCTGGCGAGAGGGGTCAAGGACAGCAGAAAGCACTTTTTCAAATACATAGCAGATAAAACTAACACCAGAGGCAATGTAGGCCCACTGATAAACGGGGAGGGTGCCCTGGTGACAGAAGATACAGAGAAGGCAGAGTTACTGAATACCTTCTTTGTCTCTGTCTATTCAACCGGAGTCTGTCCTGAGGAGCCCCGTGCCCCGGAGGCCCCAGAGGAAGCCAGGACAAGGGAGAAGTTTGCCTCGGTTGATGAGGACTGGGTTAGGGAGCAATTAAGCAATCTGGACATCCATAAATCCATGGGTCCAGATGGGATGCACCCACGGGTGCTGAGGGAGCTGGCTGAGGTCATTGCTGGACC
>VYZX01007701.1:128965-201004 GCA_013401335.1 Brachypteracias leptosomus | reverse complement strand
CCTTATGAGGAAAGGCTGAGGGAGCTGGGGCTCTTTAGCTTGCAGAAGAGGAGACTAAGGGGAGACCTCATTAATGTTTATAAATATATAAAGGGGGAGTGTCACGAAGATGGAGCCAGGCTCTTCTCGGTGACAAACAATGATAAGACAAGGGGTAACGGGTACAAACTGGAACACAGGAGGTTCCACTTAAATATGAGAAGAAACTTCTTCTCAGTGAGGGTAACAGGACACTGGAATGGGCTGCCCAGGGAGGTTGTGGAGTCTCCTTCTCTGGAGACATTCAAAACCCGCCTGGACGCCTTCCTGTGTAACCTCATCTAGGTGTTCCTGCTCCGGCAGGGGGATTGGACTAGATGATCTTTTGAGGTCCCTTCCAATCCCTGACATTCTGTGATTCTGTGATTCTGTGATTCTGTGATCATGGGGGGAAAATATGGGGTCAGTATCCACATGATAAGAATGAAATCCAAATCAAATGCATTCATGTTGCCTACTAAGCAAGGCCACTCTGTGTTTTGCTTCATGAAAAATCACTTGGTGTTGATCATGAACACTACAGCATTGATTATGCAGACTACAGGCAAGCTGATTAAAGCTGAAAGGATGAGAACAAAACTCACAAAAAGAGCCAGAGACTACAAACAGATATCTCTCCATGGCTCTCAGAGACACAAGTGTCTGTGTGTGACATGTACATGGTATGATATACCATCACATGTGAGTGGGACATGGGGCTCAGACGAAATAATATTTCTGTTCTTATTACCTAGGAAGTAAATTCCAATTTTATCCATCTGCTATGCCAAGTGGAGCTTGTTCAGTCTGAAGGTGAAGGCAGGCCTATCTCCTCTGGTGCCTTTAGGAAGGAGTATAAATAAAATTCTGGTACATATTTCTTGCAAAGTCCATGTTTCTTTCTCCAGGATGGAAAATTCTGCCCTCTGCACACATACACACAGTCTCATATGTGAAAAAAACAGGGAATCACTCACAGGTAAACTGGATGGTGGGATCCCTGCCAGAAAGAAAGGGCCCATCCATGTTTTGTGCCCAACACTGGAACCTTGAGCTTATGATCGAATAGCCCATCCTTTGCAGGATGGCACAGGATGACATGTCTTAGCCTTCAAAGCCAGACAGCACTGAGAGGCCACTGATTCACTGTGGATATAGAAACTTTCTTACACATTTTTTGTTGCATGGTGGAGATGCTTTTCGATAACTCCACATTGCTGTCATGAGTATAAAAAGACATCCTTAGTATCCAAGCAGAAGCAATAATGGTGAGCCAGCTAAACTCCCCAGGCACAACAGACCAAGCAGCAATAATATCCATCTTAATTTAATTTTAGGCATCACAGACCAGAGATTTTCTTAACTTTTCTTTCTATCTTCATTGTAATCAACCACAAAAACCCTCCAGTAATCCTGGTTATACTTTACTATGAAGCTTTCTTTACTGTGTTTCATGTTGACAATTCCCAGTACAGTGTATGCTAATCTTTTTCAAAACAGGCCTTGAGCTCACTGTAGAGTATAAGGTTTGGGTTTTTTTCTTAAGGGAGAAATGCAGATGATCTCCTTCCAAGTAGAGATCAATCACCTTTAAAGAAACTCTGTATTGGATTGTTCCCTCTTTTTGCTTAGTTTCCCTTTGAAATAAGAACATCTTGATTTGAATGTTATTTGAGTGACTCTCCAACATTAAAACCACAACTCAATAACTATGGAAGAAGGCAGGTGGGAAGAGATTTTCAAATCAAAAAAAGAGTTTGTTGTGTTCTCACTAGCGAAGAGGAAGGGAAGAAATTTCTGGAAAAAAAAGACAAAAGCATGTAGATCACTGTGGGTCTTCTTCCTTTCTTGTAGGAAACAATTATAATTCTCTACCAGTGCTTATTCCAAAGTCCAAAAAAAGTCTTTCAGAGCATCTCTTGTAGATTGTGCCTCAGTCACATCCCCAGTAGTGTTCCTCAACTACCGATGCAGGTTTCAGTTCTCTTCTGATTGAAGTTGTGGAGAGTTTCACCTGAGCAACATCAGAGTAGGCAATGGGAACCAAGGGCTCCTACAGACAAAAATCACTACAGAAAAAACATAGACATTTCAATGGGCTCAGACACTACCTAGCCCCCAAAATGCCAGAATTAAATTAGCTTAGGCAGAATTCCTCCTGTCAGTACCTAGGCAAATAGTATTTCTCATTTCAAACTGATCATCCAATCACAACTTTACCTCAGGATTTTGGGGGGGTTTTTTGCACACTGATATGTTTTCCATTACCCTTCATTTGTTGTATAATTCATTGGGAATTAGTGGAGTTTTCTAAATGTCCTATACTATTACCATGCCTGCAGTCCTCATATTAAGGGAGAAGAAGAGAGCTGGAGAAATTTCTTCCATATTGTGAAGATTTATCTGACAGTCATGTCTATCTGAACGGTCAAACAAATCCTCAGTTTCATCAATTCATAGAATAGTTTAGATTGGAGGGGACCTTTAAAGGTCATCTAGTCCAACCCCTCTTCAGCAAGCAGAGACATCTTCAACTAGATCACATTGCTCAGAGCCCCCATGTTTGCAGGGTTGGGGATTCTACCACCTCTCTGGGCAACCTGTGCCTGTGTTTCACCATAGTCATCATATAAAATTTCTTCCTTATATCTAGTCTAAATCTTCCCTCATTTAGTTTAAAACCAGTACCCCATGTCCTGTTGCAACAGGCCCTGCTAAAAAGACTGTCCTCATCTTTCTTACAGTCCCTCTTTAAGTACTGGAAGGCTGCAATAAGGTCTCCCTGGAGCCTTCTCTTCTCTGGGCTGAACAACCCCAACTCAGCCTGTCCTCGTAGAAGAGGAGTTCTATCTCTCTGAACACTTTTTTGCGGCCCTTCTCTGGACCCACTCCAACAGGTTCATGTCTTTCCTGTGCTGAGAACTCCAGAGCTGGACACAGTACTCCTACTGGGGTTGCACCAGAGAGTAGAAGAGCAGAATCACCTCCTTTGACCTGCTGGACACACTTCATTTGATGCAGTGCAGGATATGGTTGGCCTTCTGGGCTGCAAGTGCACATTGCTGCCTCATGTCCAGCTTTTCATCTACTGGTACCCCTAATCCTTCTCCACAGAGCTCTTCTCATCCCCTAGCCTTTATTGATACTGGAGGTTGACCAGGCTCAGGTGCAAGACCTTTCATTTGGCCTTGCTGAACCACATGAGATTCACGTGGGCCCACTTCTCAAACTTGTCTAGGTCCCTCTGGATGGCATCCTGTCCCTCAGGTGGGATCAGGTTTCTAATGCATTCATCTCGTTTTGCCAAATATTGGCATTATAGCTTCCGTTTCTCAGTGTCCTTACCCAGTGTGCTGTCCATGATGTGCAGAGACAAAAAGTCTGAAGGCCACAGCTTTCTCACAGCCCAGGAGACAGGCTAATAGAAACTAACTAGACAAGCTGGCAGAACGCATGGGGATTTCTTTCCTGAGGTTTTTTTCCATCATTAACCGCATCTTAAAGAACCCAAGATGTAAATATGCAGCAGGGGTTCAAAATTAATCTTCTGTATATGGCATATGGAAGACTTGTAAAATTTATAGAAATAGATCTTCTCATGTTAAACTGAAACAGGTAGGTGTTGAAACGACCATGCTCTGCCTATGATTCTGTCTCGTAGTGGCAAAAACATTCCCAGAAAACTTTCATTGCTATATGTAAGGGTAGATCTTCAGTGGACGCCAGACGGAGGCTTTGTACAGAACCTGACTGCAGAACAAGCACAACTGGCCTGGAGAGATTCCTGCAGACACATAGCTTCTGCCTTTTCTGCCGGTAGCACAGCATGGCAAGCACAGGCCTGTCAGAGGCCCATCTGTGCTGTGCCTCTGGCCTCAGCCCCATTTGCAGCCTTTTCTCTTCTCTGTTAGAGCAGCCCAAAGCTAAGGTGGGCTTGCCTTTGGACACAATGGCTTCCCAAGAAAGGCTTTGCTGTGCCAACCTGTTCACCTCTGCACCCGTCTCTGACTTTCCTGGGTGCTGGACACAGGGATCTGCTTCCCTTGTGGCAGTCCTTGCTGCTTTCAGCAGCTCTGCCCTCTCCTCACCAACCTCTTTGTCCTGATGTTCTTGAAGCTGATTTCATTATGCAACTTTTCAAAGCTCTTGGGCAATCTGCTTTCATTCTCCCGCTTTCCTTTCCTTATCAGTATTTATACTCTTAACTCCAGTACCTCATTCTTTACACATGGCATGTTCCTCTTTCTAATGCTTGATTATTTTTTGCACTCACTTATTCAGAGTGACCTTTTTCACTCCTAGTGTATTTATCGCTAGATGGCTCTCATAACCCTTGGGCATATTGTCATTTATCTTTCAACTCATTCAATTCCCTCCCCATCCAATCCAGCTCTGCATAGTATCCCTTTTGTTCCTCTAAATATTGTGCTCCTGAAAGCAAAGCATTTTAAATACTTTTAAAAAAATAATTAATTTTTGCCTTGCTGCTTCCCTACTATTATGTTTCCAGTGGTTACATTTCCATAGAGGAAGAACAGTCAGATGCTTTCAATATGACTTAAATGTTAGGTTGAGGAAAACAGCAGCAAGGCAGGATGACATAGCAGAGGGGCAGGGAGAACAGTATGGCTGCTGCCTTTGCCATCCAGCTTCCAGTGCAGGAGATGGCACAAAAATGTCAAACAGTGTCAGATCACATACGATTCTGCTGTTACATCCTCCTTACGAGAAAACTAAGGCAACAATTCATTCATTCTAGAGGGAGTCTGAACATAACTTCTGGATCTTAATAACCTGTGATGTTTTTGAAGGAAAACTTCACAAAGTGGTGCAGTTCTGAAATCCATCCCTCACCTTTCCTCTCATTCGTTATGAAGGAAATTAGACACACCCTAAATCGGAAACCATTTTGTTCAGTTTGTTAATGCAGCTTGTTCTATGCACATCTAGCTAAATCTGCTGCTAACACAATGTTTTCAAAGTCATTTCATGAAAAATAGACTAAATTTTTAATGATTATAGATAAACATCTTTTACACCATAAACAGAGCCCCAGAACAAAACTTGTTGGCAGTTTTAGTACCTTCAGTATTTTTCTGGAGATGGCAAACAGTAATTTTTGAACCCCATTTGCAAAGGTTGACTACACAATGGACTCCAAGAGCTCCCTTGTACAATGAGTCAGGTCAAATTTGCTTCTTTCTTGTGTACAAAGAGGTAAAATGAAATCCCCTTTTCTTCCTGCTTTAACCTGAACAGTCAGTTACTAAGGATTTTCCTGCTCAACCAAGATGGCAAATGCAAAATGGAAGCTATGGCTGGAATAAAGTATGGACGAGCTGTGTTGGCTGAACTGTGATGCAATAACCCATCCATTGCACAAAAAATACATTTTCAGCACTGGTAAATGGCACAGTATCAACATATCCATCAACCAAAATGTACTGTTATATATTTACTTAAGGAAGTTTAATTCCTGAAAGAAAGCCTTATAATTAAGACACACTGTCAAACAGATATGCTTGCATAGTGGCTGACATCCATCACCAGGATTTTTGTCTATTAGGATAAAAATATAAGGCTCAATGGAGAACATAACCCACATTTCAACATTTGGGTAGGTCAATAAACAGTTCTGCAGTTCCCTACCTAGAAAACCAGATGTACTCAAGTTCATGTGGTGATTTGTTGCTGCCAAATGTTCCTACTGAACAGCCAAAGCAATCCAGAATTCCGACCACTCTGCAGGTCTCCCTTTCCATGTCAAAAGGAAGCACCTTCTCCCAACCCTTGCAGCAGAGCTTGCCATCTGCAGCCAATATTTGGGAGGCTTTCTGTGCTGAAATTAATGAAAGTCTTCTATGTTATTCTTTTTCTATTTCTGCTGACCTGGTGCTAGCTGACCTTCACAAAATATTGAGTCCTGAATTTAGCACCCCAGCATTGCATGTGCCTCTCAGGGCTATCGTTTCAGGTTGCCTGCAACCAGCTTGCCATTACATTCATCTTGTCAAGTTTTCCCTGCAACTATAGCTGATAGAAACTTGTATTTTACTATTAAAATAGGTCAGATCTAATCTGACCCAGGGCTTTAAGCAGGGGCATGTAGTACCTGTGGTTTAACCAACAAGACAGTCGTGTTACTCACATACAACAGCAAGTCCCATAGCTGCTAGTCCTGTTTTCCTGCTCTTACCCTAATATAAATTTCAATTGGAGAGCAGTAGAGAGGAATTCACATGGCATTTTCTCTAAAGCACAAGGAACAATGACATGCTACAGGTTTTGTTGCTCTGCGACTCTGGATGAAGTATTGTAGCAGTTCTATAAATACATTTATTTGACCATTTCTTGCCTTTCTCATAAGATGAGCATTTTACCCATTTCATATATTTGGGTTGGATCAGAAGTGTTGAAGCCTTGCACTGTGTTTCAATATCTAAAATAATACAGTGTAAGCAAAGTACTAGTGTAAAATAATGAAATATTAATATCCTGTTTGGAAACTGTGTGATTCAATCAGTGCTGCACTCATCCATTGAGTTGCATGCAAAGAATCTGGCATTCTCATATGAACTTGTTTCATTCCTGAGTATGTCCTGACTTCTTTTTTTTCTGGGACAGAAATTATACCACATCAACATCCACTGCTTTCAATCATGATGGGATGAGGTAGGTTAGCCTAACAGAGAAAATATCATACTTTTCCTTCTTCTGTTTTGTTGTTCATTTGTTCTGTGATTTTCATAAACCTTCTCACTCTGTCTAACTAGGATTTTTCCTTTATTCAGCTATTGCTTTATTTCTAAGGAAAAAAAGTCTTGTGTAATAGAGAAGAAACACTATTAAGGGAACTAAATTTAGGAGCCCATGTGAGTGACTGTTTTAGCAGCACCCAAACCCAGCCATTGTTCTATGGACTCGGGAGCAGCTGGTTAGACCAAGTCTTTGATTGTAGTACCTAAATGAAGATGAAGGAGTCCAACTGTAGCTAACTCTAGAGCCATCAATTCCTACAGTTTAGAATGACAGCTGCAAGTTTTCTCAAGCCCTCATGTGGGCTCTGATATGAGACACATTTCACACTGCAGCTTCTGGTGACACCTTTTTGCAACTGCACATCCAAACCTACACTCATGACATAGCCTGACACTGGACAGGCAAAAGCTCAAGGAAACTTAATTTGTATGTTAAAGATTCATAATGGTAGAGGAAGCAAACTACAGATAATCTATCTTCGTATCCAAGACATTAGGCTTGCTTGTCTTCTGAGAAAAAGCCTGGATCATAAGGAACAAGTGTGGCAGGTGCATGGGTACGAGGACAGTGGCAAAGCAGTGGTTAAACCAGGATTTCAAGTAATTCAAGTTTCAAGAGTTGTAGGAATTTCATATGTATTTTAAATGTAAACTTACTTATGAATTCCCAGACTAATTTTTATAGGTTGAATTATTTAGAAAACACCATTTCCTCTCAAGGATTCTTCCCTTAGGTAATTGATAATTATGTATAACCCAGACTCCCTATTAATGAAGATTTTTGCCTGGGAATAACAATTAAGAGTCTTTGTCAAAATCCCAAGTTGAAAATAACTGTCATTCAAATGTTATTGTTTCTGAGTATGTGTAAAATATTGCCTTCCGAGATCCAAGGAAAAATCTTTGTTGGCACATTGTTTGAAACAATGCCTAACTAAATGTGAAGGGGGTTGTCTTAACAGCATACCAATGAGATGTAGCTGGCAATCAGGTGTGACTTGTTTAACAAATTAACAATATGTTTCTCTAATAGGAAATTTGTTGTTCCATATTCAGCATTGAAGATTTGCAGCTACTTAAAAAATCTACAGAGACTGTCAACATAATTAAGGTTAAATTTACTTTGAAATTCATGACGGCCATATAAAAGCAAACTAGCAATATTGTACATCTGGAAAAATCACACTTTCATGAAATTCTTTAAGCCTTTTGTTAAGAGTACCCCATTTACACCTAAGAAATAAAAGAGAATTCATCAAACTATCAGTAACAGCTGTATCTAATTCCGAGAGTTTTGTTTTAAAAAATCAAATGTCTTCACCTTATTCTTATTTGATTTGTAAAAATTTCTAAAGACAAGATGAAGAGGAATTTGAGGTTATACAGATAATTATAATTCATTCCATGCTAAGGTACTGATCTGTTCCTGCTTGCTTATTCCACAAGTTACTGTGGCATTTATCAGCTTGCTACTAGTGGCCGTTTCTGAACAAGTTTGGTCTAATCACAGATTTCTATGCTTACTCAGCTAATTAAATAGATGCCTCCCTTCCCTCAATCCAAGTAGCTGAGATGTGATGACCTCCTTGTCAACACGTTACCTGTTTCCACAGCCTGCATCTAACCCAAAGTATCCTAAAGCTGCAAAAATATTTGATGAAGTACCATACACTGGAAGAACTTTTCACAGAATCTTATTACTTTACAAGTCCTGAAAAATGCTTTCATTGTTCTTGCTACTGTTGTTAAATCCAAAGATCTATATGCTGTATGGTATTGAAAGATACATAAAAACAGCTCCTCCTTTTTGTAGCAAAGATGGGCATTATATGGTATACATCTAAAGATGTTTGAAGAAAATGTGACGAATGTTCATAAAATGCACCTATAAAAGGCCATCCTCAAACTTTAATTTCCAAATCTACCAGTTTGGAACTTAACAGAATTCATGCTTTTTCTTAACAAAACTATTGATCCAAATGGAAGCAGACCTCCGAAAAAGCCACATCCATTTCAACCAGTGCTTTAGCTGTTTATTGATGGGCAATAAAGCTTACAAAAATTCTTTGAAAAATCTACATTATGGAGAAAACGAATAATCAAAAGAAACTGAAAGAAAACCCCACTTTGAAACACACCATCATGATGGACCTCCTGAGGAGAAAAGGGTTTCTCATGAAGTACTCTAAATGCATCCTCTATAGAACGAGAAAGTCTTATAAATGCATTTTTATTAGTGATCGTTTTAATTTTGTTAGTCTTTACATGGAAAATCACAGATGAGTAAAGGAATTCAACCCCTCATCTGGGCTGTCTGGCTTTTTTTCCCAGATGACTTGTAGATCTAAATCTCCTAAGCAACAAGCCAGCTACAACTTCCCTTGAGAGACTCCTCTCACACTAAATTTATTTACTGTTTACAGTACGAAAGTTTTTCATGAGTTGTGTCCTAAGTGCTCCTTTCCAATGCTGAACAAGAACCTTCCCTTTTCTCCTTTCACTCACTTTGGGATATCCAACCCTCCCTAGTATGTTGATTCCTTCTACCTTTCCTCATAACATCTCTCCTCAGTGCTCTTTAATTCTTCTCCAGCTCTTTGGTATCACTACGGGGACCAGGCTCATCTCACTTATCTTGGAATAGCTGAAGCTTTAATGATCTGGTAAAACAAACCCCCTGCATTAAAGGTGGTAAAAATTAGATGAGTTAATCCCAGCACAGGTGATGGGAAAGGGTCACAACATCATCAGCACAGCAGCCTGATTTCCCCTTTTAGTAAGATTTAAGATGATAAGCTTAGTGCACACTGAAGAACCTTGTAAGTCACAGTGCACTTAATAATAGCCTTGGTTTATGTGGATACTTTTTTTTTCAGAGGAGAATGAAAGATCATATAATTACTTCATTGGCCTAGAATCAAACATTTGATGGGGAAAAAAAAAAAAAAGAACTGTAGGATGTGTGGCCAATTCTTAGCTTTTCAACAAAAACAGAGAAATTAATATTTATCAGACATTTCACTAAGAGTTACAAGAGTTTTCTACTGAACTGAATGCATGCAACATAATGCACATTTTGCTTTCTTTTAGGTCAGTTTTCTTCAATTTGAGATGTTTTATTTTTTTAAAGCTAATCTTTGAAGCCAAATTCCATGATGGTGAAACCAACAAGGACTGAAACAAAAACATTTATGTCCTATCATAAAACCAAAGAAATCGTATGACATTCTTCTGTTTCTTACTCCAGCAAAGAGTGCTGAAAGTTTTCAGGAGCATAGCATAGCAGACTACCTAGAAGTATAAATAACAAGGTAATATTTATGTGTACTACTATTCTTATCAAATACTATTGTATTTAATCCATGCATATAGAGAGCAAATCTGAAACCATTTCAAATATTTTTTAAAGAAAAGAGAATAGAATTCATTTTCAGAGAAGAAAAAAAAAAAGTATTTTATTATAAATCATAGGAAATATCCTGAGCAAAACCAGTCAGTATAAGTTCTTTTAGTATGGAAAAGACAAAGTCATTTTCTAACTCAAAGAACACCTATCAGAGTTGAAATCATAAGTTATTAAATCCTACTGCTCCTGCTAAGTGCAGGAGATCTTCTAATTACGTTATTCTACTGATGTTATTAACTTTTATAAACTTAAGACCAAGTTTGGCTTTCAGGTATATCCAAGTAATTTCAATGACATCTGTGAGAGCTCTACAAATATAAGAAGATTTTAGTCTGATCACTGATTTCTGACCATATTGCCCTATCTCTGTCTTGAAAACACCCACAGATGAGGTTAGGCAAGCCCACCCAATGCAGAGAGAGACAGAGACAAATAGACTTGTACGTAAATACTCTTCCTAGAACTCCTAAGAGGAGTGAATCAAAGCCACACAGACAAGATGTTCTGGAGCTCTTGGGCTGAAAAGGTGCAAACCCAGAAGATGCTGAGTATCCTACTCATTCACTGCAATGATCTCTCATCACTCCTAGAGGTGACTCAATCAGTCAGCAAGAAATGAGCACATATCTGCCCATCAAAGCAAGTGTGAGACGGTGTTTCTCAGATAATTACAAAAACTGAAAGCCAGAGAGCTCCTTTTTGGCCATCCACTACATCCCAATAGCACTACAGGAGCTCAGATGCCAGAGGAAGTATCTGCCATAATACATTTAATCTATAAAAGTAGAATGAACTCAGAGATACCTTGTAAATTCCTTAGAATCATAGTTATATGCATAGGTATGGGGTTTTTTGGTTTTCAAGCCTTGATCCCCAGACACTGGATCTGACATGGCACCATGTATCTCCAGACTTATGTTGTCTTGGCAGATGCCTACTGACAACGTTTTGTTTATTGTCAACATCTTTGTATCTCCTTCAAAAGCTGGAAATGTAACTTGACTCTTGCCATCTTAAGATAATTGTTACAGATTTACAGTCACAATTTTGTTTAACCAAAGTATCAGTATGCCTCGTGATTTCTAAGGACAATGTCATATAATCCACACGATACAAATTCCATACATATTCAAGTATAAAGATGTGCATATGGCTTTGTGTGCATGTGTTCACATGTATACACAAGTCTGTGTGTAGGTACATATATGTAGATATGTATATAATAAAATATAATAAAGATTTTAATTTTAAAAAAAAGAATTATTCAACAAAATGTTTCACATTCTCCAGTCTCCCTTTATGTGTGTATGTTCATCTCCATGTATTTGTGTGAATAGAAGAATAAAGCACAAATACTGTATTTACTCTGGAAGTTTAATTATGCAAAGTGAAAATCTAAATTAATAAAACTGCTTTATGAAACATACCTGAGGTCACTCCCAAGTAGAGAGTGTTGAGACTACAATGTCAGATTAATACTCGGGCCAAACAGATCAATTCTTCAAGGTTGTCAGAGATTGCTGATGTCATAGATGACGATTAGTATAAATCAATCTTTATACATTTCAGAGAGAAAATGAGCAAGGAAAAGCATTCTTTCAGAAATACTACATATGGGAAATCCCATAGGAAGTTTTATGGCAAGTTAACAGGATCATGGAGGCCTCATGAATCCCTAGGTACATTAACAAAATGTATTACATCGCAAAATTTCAACTACCTAGCGCCGTAAGAGGGAACAATTTGAGGAAGGTATTTGCCCACTGATCACTACAATTCTCTCTATTATGACTTTGATAATCCTGGTTTCTACACTCTTTTCAGCCCGTAGCACTTGTACTTTCCTGATTTTAAAACCCAAAATATTCAATTTGCCATGGAAAAGACAGAGAAGCCTGAAAGCTGAACTGGACATTTCCGTCTTCTTCACAGCACAGAGTGTGTCAGCTGAGAAATGCAGAGCATGCTGGTAGAAGACAAGATGTTAGTAATGAGCCAAATGAATCCCTGGTGTTACTTCATTCACTTCATTAGAGCTATCCCCAGGATAAATTTGTCCCAGTGTACTGAGGACTCTAAAAGTTTTGAGCTGAAGAAAATAGCAGTCCATGGGAAAATGACAGTCCTTCCCCAAGTATTTAAGCTGGATGGTGAATCCAGTGAATCTGATTCCAAATTGTTTGCAGCTTGTTTTTGGTACAGTCTCTTGAATCATTTTTACAGTTCCAGAAAGTGTTGCATGATCCAGCCAGCAACACGGTGCATTAATAAGCAATGAGCTATGCAGTACTGTCAAAACAAGCTAATTAGTAAGTTGGCTGCTGGGTTTTTGCAACCACTAGCTAAACTTTGGCAATACAAACAGGGGCACCTACAGTGAGGTCCCACAAGCTCTCTGTACTTTAAAAGATTTAAGGATTTATTTTTAAATATATAAACAGGACCCAGCATCAATTTTCAGCAGTGCAAGTACAAAATCTTTTTCCAGAAGTCTCACAAAAGCTTTATTGCAAAGATTAGGTAGAAAGTTTCTTCTCATGTGATAAAAAAAGAATCCTGTAATATAAACCAAAAATTAGGCTTCCTGATATATTGCTAGGCTTATAAAACCTAACGCTAGTTTTTCAGGACTATAAACAAAGTAAGGCACTTTGATGCTCTGGTGATTGGATGGTAATCAGAGGGCCACACAAGTTCATAATATATATGAAGAACATAATATGTTAAAAGTCCCTTTTTATGAATAGCTCACTTATCGCCTCTCCAGTGACTCAATCAAGCTTGTCCATGAAAATTGAAGGGTACTGTGCATGGCCTGTCTTTTCAAGACTACAGGGATGAATCCAGACAAATCTGGGCAAACACTAGTAAGTCCTGTCAGACACGTCAGGTGACAAAGGAAACTGCTAGGAACGACTGAAATATTTGAGTCTAAAGAAATGTTTTCCATTGCAGAATTTCTGAATGTATTTATTTGTCTTTGTAATTATATATATATACACGTATATTTTTAAAACCTCTTTATACTTGATGAAAGTTGTTAAATTTTATCACCAGCCTTAGAATTTCAGAGGCTGTAGTTATCCCATTCAGGGACAGCTTCCACCCACTGTCACCACCTTGATACCATCTGCATCTAAGGGTAGAGTCCCAACTGTTTCTACACCAGTGAACAGGATCAGTAACCTGGCTGGCTTTTGAAACTGCCTGCTTGGCCAGGAGGCAGGCAAGCATTTTTCCTGCCTGCAGACTCTGCCTCCACAGCTGCAGCCTTTGCCACCTGAAAGCTTCAGTGCCAGTGCTCCATCTATAACCCATTTGGAGAAGAGAGTCTTTTGCAACGCCACCTCCACTGGTAAGTGCCTTGCCATGAGGATATGGTACTTGTGCTCTGTGAACAGACGTGGCTTTTCTGAATTCATTAACATTGATCTGTGAAGCTCTAATCAGTTTGTTATCTGTTTGCTAGGGAAATCACCTCTCCCCATGAAAAAAACCCACTGCTTCAGCCTCATTACTTTTATTGCATATATTTGAATGCAATGTTTTTCAGATATGGACACCAGACATACATGTCTGCTATAAGAAAACATTGATGTCTGTAACTAATAAGATTCCAATTCATGATCTTTTCCCTGGGCCATTTTCCACACTATGCTTCTGTGGAAGCAGGTTCATGTAAGGAACACGGGGGCAAGAAGACCAGGTGAAAACCAGCATCAGCAGAGATCAGACTCTGGTCCTGTATCTAAATACATACTATAGATTAATGTCTGCTTCCTAGGACAGTTAGCTGTAGAAAAAGGCACTAAGCCTTTTCATTTTCACTGAAGAACTCAGATTCAGAAGTAGCAATATTCACTTTAAAAACAGAAATTAAAAGCAACCTTTTGAGAAAGACAGAGACCATTAATACTACTTTCTAACTGCAATCCTGGCAGTAATACTGTGATGTTAACAGTTCTTATCCAACATCCAAACTGTGTAAATGTATATATATATTTTCAATGGCTAGTAGTATAAAACCTTGTATTTTTTTCTATTATGTAAACTTTCCCATTCAGGTGACAGGCAATTTATTGCAGCACTTCGATGGATCGTAATGGCTGTAGTAACTGTGCAGTTAAGTGCTGTTTCTAAAAAGTAGAACTGCAAAACATTTAATGAAGCATTTGGCTTTCTGTGCGATGAGATGAGAGCACCCTGTTGTATGCCAAATCAATCTGATTTTGCACAATATATCCATTCAAACAGCAATTCTGGAGGCTGGAGAGCCAGAGGAGCTGAGAGGCAAGATTTTCTAGGCTATAGAGAAAATACTACTTCCAGATGTAATTTCTAAGTCCTAAGAAGTGCCATTTACCCTGGGAGACATGGATTTGCAGCATGATTTGGACAAATTCTGTGGAAGCTCTTCAATCTTTGCTGAAAGTCGGCAAGAGTTTTCTTCAACGTTACTGCTGCTACTATAGGTTTAACAATGTTTAACACTGCAAATTCCCTAGAAAATGTATATATTACAGTCATACTCTACAAGGTGAGACGCACAGATTGGGCAGCTGCTGAGAGCGAGCAGCTAGTTCCACATTATATGTGCAAGAGCCATGCAAAAATTTGGGTTTTTTTCTTTTTAATTTGGAGATAGGAGTGTTTTGTTGTTGTTTAATGCTCATTTTTCAACTAATTTCCACTCTGTGTTCAATTTGAAGACAATTCATTCCCATGTATTTTAAGAGTGCAGAACTTGACAGGTTCATCTAGTATCATTAAGGAAAATATTACAATTATCACTTCATCCAGACATCAAAAATCCACCATAAATTTCTTCTATAAATAGCTGTAAGAAAGAGTAGTGCATCATTAAATTCTTAGCACATACCTTTCTACTGATGTGAGAGCTGATCCCAGTTAGTCCTGGATCCCACAATTATCTCAGATTTCTGGCCTTGAATAATCAGCTCAGGGCAGCCTTGCTTCAAGTTTCTTCATACCAGACTTCACTGCACATTGTAGATGTGCCTGGAAAACACTTGCAGAGTTCACAAAATCTACTCTATTAAGTGGAAAAGAAAAGCAGTGAGAAAGCAGCTGAGCTCTGCCATGTTCTCATTCTGAGAAGACAGTAATAAACTATTAGTTTTAGAGGCCCCACTGTTTTCACCTGCAATGTTACCAGTACTTTTATCACCCTCAGAAGTCTCTCTTTGGCTGAACAAGTATTAAACTATGTCATAGGATGGATATTTTTAGAGGATGTCTCTATCCCTTCTGTGATGCTGGAAAATATTTGCTGATACCAACACACAAACTGGAAACATCCAGAGACTGGAGGCTGAGAAGAATAATTCTCCACAGCTTGAAATCAAAAGTTAACCTCTGCTGCCAATGGAGCAAGCAGCAGCACGTCCTCTGGCAGGTGAGCACTGGGCAGTATAGGCAGAGGACAACATGGCAACTTAAAATTACTATGAAAAGAATTAATCAATATGGAAGAACTAATGTGGAAATTTAGAAACCTGTGGAACACAGTACTGTGTAAAGTATCAACATGTAGCAACAGCTACCAAGGCTACAATGAGGTGAGGGGGCAAACAAGTGGGGAGATAAGGCACTTGGAACAGGAGGGAATCCCCACAAGCAGAAATGACTCGTAGGTAGCTCCCATTAGCAGACCATGCTGCTAACTCAATACCTTTTTTTCTTAAGAGTATCAGGAAGAGTATAAAAAGTGACAAAACCTGTTTGAGGCCACTCAGAATCGAACCTATATGACCCCCATCTAAGAAATTTTCAAGCCAGACGGTTGCTGCAATGAGTATTAATAACTCACCATTCAGCTTCAGAGCATCATGGGAACATGAACTGGAACAAGATGTCTGCTTGGAGATTACAAGGTCACTCTGCAGCAGCACCGCAGGCAAAAGAGACCCTGGATTTTGGCTGAGGGGTGACAGAGGCTGTGGCTGCGTCAAAGCTGAGCCAACTCCCAGGCCCTTTTAAGCAAACAAATAGAGCAAAACAAGATTTCCTTAGTGCTGCTACCTCTTGCTCTTGCACAGCTCCTAAAATCCTTTTTTGTTGTTGTGGTTTTCTTTTAATTGGAAAAGAGCTGGTATTTTTCATAGTCTCATAAATTTTTAAATAACTCCCAAGCTTAATAAAGTCTTTTCTTCTGCTTCTTTTTCATAACACCTGCATTTAATCAGGCTCCTTTTTTCCATCTTTTGCATGGCTCTCCTGCATGTTTTTAAAAGGACTTGTGGTCCCCTTCCTTTGACTAAATCCTTTATAACTGCTCTTTGCAGATACCACCAGTTCCAGGGTTGTCACCCAAGATAAGAACATTTCTGGATTTGAATTCTCAAAAACAAGCCATTGAAGCCATACCCATTCCAAAAAGAAGGATGAGTTATCTGGAAAACAGAAGATAAAATACAAAATGTCCTGCAATAATTAAACTTTCACTTTCTTGCAGAAAAAAAACAACATGGAATTAAAAAGAAATCAAATATGGCTTGGTTTTGGTCCAACTAGTTAACTATATTTTTGAAGAGGCTTAAGGTTCTGCTGCTTTCCAAAAAGTGATTCCTTATAAACAATCATTACTGGACTAATCTACAAGAATAAGTCAAAACTTTATGATCACATCTGCAGGGTACATTGTTTTAGGTCATTGTTGTGGAACAACACAGACACTTGACTCCAGAGGGGACACATTGCACATGGAAAAGTAGAATCATTGCAAGAAAAATCACAGGGGAGTGGGCAAAGAAAAGCTCTCAGAGAAAAAAATGGGCTTTATTCTTCTCATCAATTACAATATGGGGTTTTTTTACTGAATTATTTTGCACATTGAAGCAGATACCAAAAGTAGAGAAGCATGAGATTCAGGCTATAATTGCCCAGGGAAACAGCTCATTCTTTCTTTCTGGTACAATTTTAGCAGTAAAGTTAGACACTGCACAATAAATCTACAAGTGGGTATCAACAAAAGATGTTGCTGCAAATGAAGCAAACAATGACTCCTTAGAGAATAAAGATCAAAAAGAAGCAAATGGCAATAATTTAAAACACTGTAGGAATAAAATTGTTGAATACTTTTAAAAAGATGAACAAAACTAAGAAACTGGAATTAAATGCAAAACAAAACAAAATGGTGGCTAGCTGCTCTCTGCTACAGCCACTGAATTGAATGGCTTAGGTATTACTAGAATAAATATCACAATTCAGAGTAAGGAATTAAATCACCTAAAGGGTACAGAAACATTTCAGAAAATTAAATTGGAAGACCTTGTGTATCTATAAGCAATCTGACTTGGTCTCTATTCTCCAGACAAAATGTTCCTTAAGCTACTGTGAACTCTAGGCAAGCAGCACTATTTTCTTTTGGAAGATACAAACTATTCTCCACGTACGTTCAGCCAAGTTACCAAGTTTCCATCAAAACTGCAAACATTTCAGGGGGGACAAAACAGATAAAAATCTAAGGACAAAAGTTAGGAGATATATTATGAAAAAGTAGCCGACAGTGTTTCCTCGGTCCTGCTTCATACAGCTCAGGTCTGACAACCGGGATAAATTTGGATTTGCCTTATTTGGAATCAATAGGTCAATTAAGGGGATAAAGTGCTCTGCATCATGACTGAACGTCTCTGCATTTGACTTCTATGCTTTGTTTCTGGCACCTAACAACCTCTGCCTGCAGTAACAATAGATTTCTCACAAATACAACTGAAGTGCTTTAGGAATTTGTTTGCTAACTGAATGAATTATTGTTGCACAAAACAAATGACACCTTTCTATGCCCTCTCACATTTTTCTCAATCACCTGTTTCAGCATTGGCATCTCTCAGTTTAAGCCAAATAATGTCATAAATCATCACAAGAAAGATCTGGGGCTACTCTAATTTTAAGACAGTTTTCCTGGACTGTCTATTCTTTCTTATTATTTTTTTATATATACAAACATACATTAAAAAAGCCCCAGACTTTGATTGTAAGGAAAATTATAACACATGAACCAAAGATTTAAATCCTATGCCATTTATTCCCACAAACACACATGGTCTGCTTTGAATGTCATATCGGTTTAACTTATATAGTTCCCATTGAATCATGATATACTCTGATGTGAAACCAAAGCAGGCTTATAATAGGTAGCAAAGCCAGAGGGGACTAGTGAAACTTTAAAAACTTATTATCCATTACTCATTTCAGCTCATCACTTGCATTATTAGCAGCAGCTGTTCTAGTGGAAACCACATTTTCCTACCCTTTGGATATGCAGTGCTGCAATTCTAATAGCTGCAAAATGTTGATGTGGCCTATTGAGAACCACTGACTGCCATCTAAGCTTGCTGGGGAATTTTAGCAAGACATGTTTCATCCTCTTTCTTGGGGAGGATGCTCTGTTTGAAGTTTATCCACCTGTTTATTCACAAACAAATTTAGAAATATTCTTGTTAAACATTGATACAGCTGCTGCTTCACACCACAGCTCCGTTAAAATCCTGTTCATCCATATCCCATATAGCTTGCTGGCTCAACAATATATTTTCAAAACATAATGTCTATTCTATGTTACAATTATTAGTAAGAAATCTTTACAGATCTATCCCACAGCTGAAGCATGGGCATTCCTGCATCTGTGTTCAGACAGAGAAGATATTTCTTCCAATCATTATACTCTTTTCCCTAGAAAAGGTGACATGCAGAAGGAACAAGGGAACCAAGAAAGAGAACTGTAGCTCAGTGCTCTTCTAAAAGACTCATAAAAAGCTTTCAGCCAAGAGAAAAGAGAAAGGGAATTTAATTCAATTCAATTTTTGGGTGAAGTTTGGTAGCCCATTAGAAGAGATTATATTTGAATCATTCGGCTTTGTCCATCCTTAACCTAAGTATTTTCATCTCATGAAAGGAAAATATTCATTGTTTTCTTGAGACATTTCTGTGTTCATTTCTAGCCAAAGAAGTATTATGCCATAAACCACAGACGAATTGTAACTAAAGAAAGGAGTTTTAAAACTACGTAGACCCCACAAATCTTGGCTAGTAATAAGCCAGATATAACAGTTATACACCCAGACCATCAAGACCACAGTTATACTTCCCTTCTATGTCATTATGCAAACTAACGTTTTCTTTCAACCTTTTTCCTTGTAATTGTCTTTCCCTTTCTTGGCAGAAAGACTTGTTTTGCTAACCCTCAAATTAGAAGTAACATTGTAGTGGAAGGAAACTCCCAGATCATTGAATGAAAATTCCTGCTGTGATAGATAACTATGCCTGATAATTTCATCCACAAACTCCCAGGTCCACCCTATTCCCATTGGAAGGCCTTTCCAGAACCTCATGGCACTCATGGTCAGAAACTTGCCTCCAGTTTCCAAACTGAACTTTTCTTTCTCTGCAGTGCCTTCCCACCCAGATGTATTTGCAGACAGCATTCATATATCCCTTCTCAACTTTCATTCTGTCAGGTTAAATAATCCTGGTTCTGGCTGTGTGAAATAAATCTATTTTTTGATCACACTAAGAGAACCAGTATTAGACAAAAGTTCCCTGACCTAAATTTCCTATAACTAAGCAAATATGTTTTCTCTATTCATTTTAACATTCTTTCCCACTTCTAACTTAGGCGGACATGTAACACTATTCTTTTTACACCAGTAGTGCCTACCTTGCAAAAACCAGCTTTATTTACTCATTAGTTTTTCTTCCCAGTATAGGTTCTCCGTTTATTTTTAATATCTTTCTGATTTGAAAGGATCAAGTCTAGCTTGGTAAAGAGCTTTCTGATAGCTTGTATACTTCTGACAGAAAGAAATTCCCAGAGTCCTTCACAGTTAGTTCCTGAGTTCTTCAGTCTGGACTGATTACATTCACTTACTTCTTTAGCATGTTGGGTTCCTTCTTGAAATGGTGACTCTTGACCACAGAGTTACCTTTGCATCAAGTTCTTTGTTCATGTCTAAATGATTTTGATCAAAACCGGTTCTTAGACTTTGCAGACTATCACAGACAGGAGTAATTAAGGTGATTAGGTTACCTTATTTCAATATCTATCCTCTCTGAACAGTGACATACATCAGTCCTGGTGCTTCAGTCATGACTGCTATCCAGCAGGTTTTTGTAGCCTCTGAAACATCACTATCCCGTACAGCAGAGCAGCATAAGTCCCTCCACTTTATGTGCTAGACTTTAGCATTTAATCATACCTTGAGGTGTAGTTAAGACTCACCATTCCCACCAATAATTGATTACCAAGTAACATTTCTGCGTAATCTCTCCTAAGGTGTGAAATGCCCTTACTGCTGCCATTTTCCTTTCCACATGTAGAAACATCAGAAGGGTTGGCTAGGAACCTCTTCCAGCTTTCTTTCCTTTCACTTCCTAGTTATCTACATTTTTCTTTTCAGCTGCAGGAGTCTTGATACCAGATTATAATCAGATTTTTAAGGAACGGGGAGTCTGTTTTCTGTGATTCCACAGAGATTACGAAACACATTTCTCTACAGTAACAGGGGAAGGATTCATTGATCCAAAGGTCCACACCAATCTAATATTTCAATGGTCAAATATCCCAAGATCTTATAACATCCACCTTGGGCTATCTCTTGAACTGCATTATCCTATCACAACTTCACCCTCTTCTCAGAGCTAAAAATCACCTGATCCATCACTTCCTTGGTCCAAAGGCCATGTGGTAGTGTCTTGTGTCCTGATGTGAATGTGAGCCACAAATTATTCCCCGCTCCCTTGCACAACTCTTCTGAGCAGCAGTCTATAGCTCTAGAGCGCTGTGTTCTCCTCACCCACTCCTCTATCTGTATTCTCTGCTTTTCATTCACAACCTGTTATTCTCTCCTGGAGTCTTTTACCCCACCTATTTCCATTTTCATTTCCTCTCTTCTTGTGAAAGTTGCGTCTCTTTCGTCTTCTTTCTTGCCATACTGTCTTCTTTTCTGCTTGCTTATCCTCCCTCTTCAGTGTAGAAGGCATTTTGTCTATTCCTCAAACAAAAAACTTCTCAATTGCCCAAGCTCTACTTCTGCCTTGGCCTTAAAGGGACATACTTCTATGAATCACCTCTTTCAATGGGCATTTGGCTGACATATCCACAAATTTTGACCTGCCCTTACAGTTTCCTCCTCTTTTTTCTCCCTGCTATTTTCAAACTGTTTTGAATGTCATCGTTATCCATTGCCTTGACTTTTCTCACCCAAGAACTCTTACAAATGTCATTTCATTTAAAAAATACTTTGCTCAGGTAGCCCCTCAAGGACAGTATTAGCCTGATGCTTATTCGCACAGTCAGTATATAAAACACCAAGCATGTGAATCCCCAAATAAGTTCTGCAGCCCTCTGTTTTCGCTCTTAGTCACTAGTTACTTGGATTGTTTATATTTTCCTGTCCCTTTCAACAGTTGAATATTCATTAGCAGCAACTAAAGACAGGAAATCTAATCCCTTAGCTACAAGGCCTTTGACTTCTCACTACACAGAAATACAAAACTACCTTTAAACCACAAATGACAACTAGACCTTCTCATTAAGAACTACAGCCAAACCAGTGAACCTACAAATGATGAAGTGCAACATAATAAAACACTAAGCAACAAAAAATACCGGCTAACTTACTCCCAAAATACAAGAACTTCTTTATCCTCTACCAAGGTCAATTCCCATCCAGACACTCCAGTTCACTGTGCTCCCACCACTGGGTTCTTTTATTATATGGAAAACCCAAAGTGCAATATAGAACACCTAAAACTGTTGGGTTTTTTGGATACATTGCTTCATTACATGGATGAATTCATGCTTCTGTCCAGATTTTCAACTACCTCTCAAGAGCAAGCACAGGAGATACTATGGACTCAGAAGTGCAACCGTATGGTAAAAATATAAGGAAGATGATGGTAACTCACTTTAATAACAACCATAGATTAAACAAGGAACATATTACCATTATGGAGAGAAAACAGGCAACTTTGGTAACATATTTGTGCATACAAATGAGAAAAAAAACAACCTAAGGCCCTATATATATAATGTAGTACATACCCTAATTTTGTTTATTTATTGTTGTCATCTAAGTCATTATGAGATGCTGAGACTTTCCATAGCAAAGCTACATAGTACAAACGACATTAATTCCTTTTCCTTCCTAATCCAAAATTAAGAACATTAAAATGCATTAAATTCAAGGCATTATAATTTAAAGTGTGATTTTATAAAGGCTCTTTGGTAGTCAAGGCTATACTGGTATTTCCATTCTATTTTTTAAGTGCTTATAAATCAGCCATAAAAGCTGCTCATTTTGGAACCTGCTATCCAAGTTTTCAAGCCACAACCAATCATTCATTATATGTTTTCCTGCAAATGTGATTCAGATCAATCTTTCAGCTGGGTGAGGTGAGGTTTTGGATGTCAGTGATCTGAAGTGGTGTGCCAGAAAGATAGAAAAAATGCATTATAATGAAGTTTTAATGTAAAACAGAACTCTTGCTGATTTAAAACAAAACCAGAATCCAAATAAATTACTATAGTTTCTCGAGCTATAATATATACTTGTAGGTTTTAAAAGCAAATGAAGACCCAAGCCAGTAAAACAGTGAGGACATCTTAGGCTTGCATAACTACTTCTCAGCTTCCTAGCTCCCACAGCTACGTGGGGACCTCTGTGTCCATCAAAGCTGGAAGCATGCAGGCTATGCATCCTCAGAGCACCTTTGCTTTGCAATTTGTTGCCCTGCATTTAGCAAAGCAATCACCAGTTTTCAGTGACTGATCACTTCCTAACCAGGCTTCCCCACATTTTTGAACCACCTTACAGGTTGGAGGGAAAGAAGGGCATGAAGACTTGTCTTTTCAAGCTCCAAACAGGCTGTTAGAGCAGATCCAGGAGTAAAGCTATCTTGGATAGATTCAAAACCATCTAACAGCAGTCAAGAGAGAAGGAGAAGATTAGGACCAGCTGCAGCACCCTCATCTGTTTGTCTCCTTTATTGTGCTGCTCACAGACCTGCTCAATCATGTTGGAAAAACTATCTTACTGGTACTTTAAAAGCGAAAGCCACTGGACTCACAGATATATCTGCAGCTGGGAAGAGGACACTTGTATCACCCAACTCATCTTAGAGACATATATTGCAGTCTGACAAATGCACTAATTCTTAGGGAATGCTGTTAGTTCTTATGGTGAACTTTAGGTCAAAAATCACAGGGTAAGAAAGGGACTGAAATCAAACAAAATATTCTGTCTCACTAAAACTTTTGTGCTTATTAATACTCTTTCTATAATTACTATGCATTGCTGTTGGCATTAAGAGACCTCCAAATGAATTTGGTCTCCACTGTACTCAGTGCTGCCTGAATGTAATGAAAATAAGGGCCATGGCCAAAGAGCTTACATTTCAAATCCACTGATCAAAGTATATACCAGCAACAATACTCAAACTTTCAAGGCTTATTAACATCAGAAACAAAAAATTTAAAAAACTTCCAGAACTGCGCAAGATGATCTTTTGACTCTGAATCTGGATTAGTGTTCAGTTTGGAAGGAGAAATGTGTTTTAATAAAGTCAAGAACACTTTCAGCTCTCTATGGAGGCATGCATTGAAGTGATTAAAGAATGGCTCTGTGGGATAGCTAGCTTTCAACTGAATAGGTGAAGAATCTTATGCTGAGATCTTTTGAAATGGAACAGCAGCTTGGACAAATTGATTATGCTTTTCACAAAAATATAACACTACAGTTAACAGATTCAGACACAAAAAAAAAAATAACATGCATGAAAAATAATACAGTTTCAGGATGGCCTTCAGAGTTTTTTTTATAATCCCCATCTGTAAATATCATGTTTATTTTATAAATATGTCAATATGGCCCTAAAAAATGTTGGACTGTAGAGCTGGTCAAATTATTATTGAGTATATGCTCATGTTTATAGCCTTTTTTTTGCCGTTTGCAGTTTACTCTTGATAGTAGTTTTAGTAGATAGTAGTGTATCTATATACATTTCATAAACTATTTACTTTGTCTTTAGATCAATCCAGGTATTCAGTTGTCTACAATTATTGTTTCTATTTCTTGCCTGGATGACTATTTGGGGTTTTGTTTTAAACAGAGTGCTGAATAGTTTTACTATTACCTTGCAGCTATGAAGTGAGTTTTCAAGGTTGGAGAAGTGGCTATATTGCGAAAGATAAATCAGCTTTCTGCAGATTATTTTTCCAGAAGAAAAAAAGTGTCACAGAAAGGTACAAAAGCTGCTCAGAACACAAAATCCTCTTTCTGCAGGGAAATTCCTTCAAATCTCTTCAGGTCACAAGGATTTTTGTGTTCCCGGTTTTCTTTAAGTATTCTCTACCCTATTCCTCCTCCAACAAGGATAAGGATTCCTTGCTCTGAACTTTCCCTTTGGTCCCAAAGACATGGGACTCCTGAGGGCGAGTCTTACCAGTAGGGACCATAGTGAGGAAAACATCAAGTAAGTACCTTGGCCTTTTTCCATGTCATCTGTCACCAGATCACCAGCAGCTTCACATTTGTCCTGGTCTTCCTTTTGCTGCTGATATGCCTGTAGAAGCTCTTCTTGTGGTCTTCCATTGTCAAATTCAATCTGAGATGGCCTTGACTTTTCTAGCCCCATCCCTACTTTTTAAACACTGTCTCTGTAATCATTGTGAGAGATTTTAGACCCTGCTTCCAACTCATGTATTTTTCCTTTTTTATATCAAGGATTTTCTACCATACAAGCAAAGGCTGAGGGAGCTGGGTCTATTTAGCATGGAAAAGAGGAGGCTGAGGGGAGATCTGATGCTTATAAATCAGAACAATGAGGCCAGACTTTTCTCAGTGGTGTCCAGTGACAGGATAAGGAGCAATGGCCACAAACTGCTAAAACAGGGAGTTCAACCTGAACATAAGGAAACACTTCATTACTGTGAGGGTAATAGAGCATTGGAACAGGCTGCCCAGAGAGGTTGTGGAATCTCCACCTCTGGAGACATTTAAAACCCATCTGCACATGTTCCTCTGCAATCTACTCTAGGATCCTGCTCTAACAGGGGGGTTGAACAAGATGATCTTCAGAGGTCCCTCCCAACCTCTGCCACTCTGTGATTCTGTGATTGTTCAGATACTTTTTGTTCGTCCATGCAGGCCTCCTGCCACTCATCCTTGCTTTCCTGTTTGTCAGCAGGACAATCTGCTGACTCACCTCCTTAAGTTTGGAGGAGGTGACCTTGAAAGTTAACCAGCTCTCCAGGACCTCTCTTCTCTTCAGGGCTGCGTCCCATGGATTCTTCCAAGCAGATCTTTGAGCAAGAGGAAGTCTGTTCTGAAGTTCAAAACTGTGATCCTGTTTTTCCACTGCTCCCACCTTTCAGGAACCTGAACTCCACATCTCATTGTCCCTGCAGCAAAGGCTTCACCTGACCTTCATAGCAGTGACTAGTTCCTACATGTTGGCAAGTATCAGGTCTGTCAGAGCATCTCTCCTTTTTGGCTCATCTATCACCTGTGTCAGGAAGTTACCATCAGTATGCTCCAGAAACCTCCTTGCTTCCTGCTGCATTGTCCTTCCAACAGATACTGGAGGGTGGTTGAAGTACCCCATGAGGACCAGGGCTTGCAAACATGAGGCTTCTTCCAGTTGTCTGCAGCAAGGTTCATCCTGATGTGGCTGTCAGTAGCAGGCACCCACCACAAAGTCACCACATTGTTATACCCACTAATCATAACCTGCAAGCTCTAAGCTGACTCATCATCCACCCCAGGACAGAGCTCCATGCAACCCTGCTGCTCTCACATGGCAAGGGCGACTCCCTGCCATCCCCCTACCATCCTTCCTGAAGAGCCCCTATCCATCTATGGCAGCACTCCAGCCTGACACTCTGGTTCAGCCCAGATCTACTTTTGTGTGAACACAAACATGCTGTTAAACAACTGAGCCATTCCCGGGGTTAAAGCACCATAAATTCTTGCCTGAGCTTTATGTCCCTTCATGAATTAAGGCAATTCAGAGAGCAGGCAGCATTCTTGTTAACAGTTCATTTTCTCTTCCCTCTCCATCTCCTGTCAGGAAACAGCTTACAGGTCTTCCTGATGGTCTTCTAGAAGAAATCATAGTTACATAAAGAATTTTACAAACAATAAATTCTAGGGGGGAAAAAAAAGACTTTGAAATATTGTTGTAGAACCTGAAGTCAACAAATAGGAAATGTTTCTGCTGTGCAAACACCCTCACTCATTGTCTTTCCTGGTCCTGGGCTAACAGTAGTGGAGTGAAGTAAGTGTTGTTTATATGCATTTTCCATCATGGTTTGGGTCAGTTCTCCGTTTCTGAAGGGTGAGTGTTCTTTGGAAGCTGTTTAATTCACTGCTAGCTGAGTCATGACCATTTGCCTATATGAACTCTATCTGAGCATGGCAGACTCAGGAAATACATCCTAGGTACTTCCTACACCCACATGTGGAATGTGGACTCTACTAACTTCATATTTCAAACTCAGAAATCTAGAGATATTTATGACTGGACAGCCTTTTAGGAGGGCTTAAATACACATCGTTGCACAGTTAAGCTGATAAATACTAACTGTCCCAAGAAAATATGGGAGTAAATATTCAGTCTATACAATCTCCCTCATCAAGCATCAAGGCAAGCCGTAAAAGAATTGACCTGAAAAACACCTATAAGTTAGTTAGGAAAGACTGGCTAACTGTAAATAGCCAGCTAACAGAAAAGCACTTGTCTATGTTGAGTGTTCCCAGCTGCTTATCCCCCACCATAACGCACAAGTGAAGCTCTCTACATGTGGATGAGAATAACCTCTTGACTCATGAAGTGATGGGCTGCACAAACCCCACTCACTCATATACAACACCAGCAAAGGAATGTTTTCTCGCTGCTAAGAACAATGACAACCACATCTAGCCCAGCAGTTACTGCTCTTGCTTATCATGTTAACAATCTTGTGCAAATGTAATTTACCAAGGATTACAGTTGTTTTGATCCTGTGCAGAAAATACACCTTTCTAGACCTTTTTCTAATCAAATACATGAAATTCACCCATGATCATGAACATGGAAAACATCAAGGGGTGTTGCAATTATTACAGTTGAACATGATTTCATTGATCCCAGCATCCAGCCAACTGCTGCCATCAGGATATGGTGCTTCAGAGAGGAGAGAGACAATTTTCTTTCTTTCGCCCCCACTGCCTATAAACTTGTACTCTAAACCTGAAGTTTGGCAGTCCTTCTCACCTCAAGAAAAGTTATTGCAGAAATTTTGAACTCTCTTAATCTAGCATAAGAGCTCTAACAGTGATAATTGTTATAAAACTTCAGAAAACATATATTTCAATATTGCTCTGGACTCTTTCAAGCTGCATAACTGTCCCTCTGAGACTGGCTTGACAAGTAAACAGAAAAGCAGGATTAATAAGTGAGCAACAGGTAATTTGTACACAATGGTGAAATGAAGCCTATCTAGTAACACAAACTGCTTACAGAATGATCCTGTGAAGACAAGTCAAAACATATAAAATAAATGTTTAATTTTTTCCTTATCAATGTCCACAGATTTTTTCCAACTGACTACAAAGAGATGCCATTTAAAGTGGATGTGTCCAATGAGCTCAACTCTGCAACTCTGCTGGTTTCTTGTACAATGTGTAGTAATCCTAAACTGCAATTTTTTCTTGTTTGATCTTCAAGTTTTAAGCAAGAAAAGGGATCATTAAAGCACTTTTTTGTCTTTTAATTCAGTCACATTTTCTACTTTCTATAGTCTAAATTATTCATAGCAAATTGTGTGGATTCAGATGTCAGCAAGTCATCAGCTAAATAAATTCAAAAAGGACTCTGCAGCCATTCTCATAACATATCAGAGGCATCCTGTTCCCAGGCTGGAGTGATCACTCCTTTTCAAGTAACATATGTAGCTGAACTCAACTTATTCTTTAATGACTTTAAAGATACTTGATACTCTAAATGCACAGGTATTACATGGTTATGTTATGGTAAAAAATTTCTCTAAATCTGATTAAATGGCATTCCCAGCTGAAGTCAGTTGACTGAAGAATACATGGATCTTTTTAGTCTAGCAGTTCACTCTGTCAAAAAGACCCTTTAGAAGGGATGAGGACAGTCTTCAGGTATTGTTTTGATTTTGTTTGTTGGATTGCTTTTTTTCCATCAATCTCAATCTAAACTAATCTCAGGCATTAGTCTGTGAACCTCCTTGGAGAGGATGTTCAGTTCACAAATGACATCCTCTTTTCTACATCCACTGTAACTGTCACTACCCAGTAATCCTCAACCTCTTCTCTCCATGACAAACAAAAAGTAGCATAAATGAAGAAGATTTTGGTCAGAAAATCCAAACAGATGAAACAGCGAAGATTCTTCTTATTCCCAGTGGTCCTGAGGCCTAGCTGGAGATCAGTTGTGTAGATGGTTCAGATAGGGTACATGGAAAGGGAGCTCACATGGGCAATCACCTCTGCATACCCTCAGAAGACCAAACAACTTAGGACACCTCCAGGCATCAGCAGGCTGTCTGCAGGCTGACTGTATGGCAGCTCTAGAGACACATGATGTGTCAGCATGCCAAGTTCATGGCCCTGGTCACTGGTCTTGCTAAGAAGTGCAGGCATGCACGCAAGCACTTCCTTGATGCCTGAGAGTACACTGGGCTTGTGAGAGAAAACATGTAAAGGAAACCTTCTACCCAGAGGAATTTATGATCGAAAAGACTAGATGGACATTTCAGAGTGTTTTATGTCCTGGGACAGGTTGCAGAGAGAGGGGAGGATGTGAAACAAGTAAAGGGTGAAAAAAAATAATTCCCATTAATCACTTTAAGGGCACACAGTTACATCCACATGTCATGGATGCCTAATGCTTGTCTCTAAATAAGGTATTTGTTTGGGTACACAGACAGTTAGGCAGCTACCTGGTCATCTATGGATGAAAGCAACTGATTTATGTGAGCACATCGGGCATTTATACACATAAATTACACAGCTACTCACATAGTACACATCTGGGCTTGAAAGTCCAGATCTCAGTTTGCAAAGAACTGGGAGAGTCCTCTGTACAAATAGTTGATAAGCAGTAAAATCCTTTTGATGTCAGATCCCAAGGGGCATGGGACGTCCAGCATAGCTGTACAGGGTAACTCACAGGCAGCTCAGCAAGGATCTGGCCTGGGACAGCCTCCTACTGCTTCCAGGTGATTGCCTAAGGCACACAGAGAGAAGCATGAGGCTTTCTTTGTTTATCAGTATTTTCTTATATCTCATTAAGTCCATGTTTTTCTCAAAGCCTTGTCTGGTCTTGAATAAAACACAAAATGATCTCCAAAATTAGACCAATCAATGCATGGAAAACACTCTAAGCACTCTGTCTGTGCCTGACCTGTGACTGAATACTCACCATTATATTTAGCTCAACCATTTGCAAGTCTGTGATGTCAAACAAATGCTCTACTTTCAACTAGTTTTGCAAAGTGCTCCTAAATTTAACTCTGAGTCAACATTGTACGACTGCACATTTAAGTTAACCTGCATAGTCAGCTTATAAATTTTTAAGAAGCTTTTCCTCCTCTAGCAGTGAATGTAAATGCGAGTTGTTTGAACAAAGACATTAATTTATCAGTTATAACAATGAATGCACCTCTTTGGCTACTGCTTTAAATATGCATTTTTCCATTAACATTAATGGAGATAAATGACAAAAATTATGTGTAAAATGCAGAATAAAAATCAGAAGGCCAGGACAAAGTCTGGTATAAATCACCAGCATCAGCTGTGTTATGTCCACTTTTTGTAGTTGAAGATCTGTCTGTTAGTTTTCAATTTCTTGAGATACCTTTCTGATGTATGATGCTTACAATCTTTCCACCTAGTGTTAACTTTCTTTTTATTTGAAACAATAATACATTGTTCATGCTTTCACTCTGTCTGCAAACATGTCTCCTGTGCAGTCAACAAGTTTTGAACAGTGTTTATTGGTATTAAAATTATTATGAGTCTTCATAAGCATAGGCTTGTGTTAGAATAAATAAGAAGCATTTCCATTGCTTCTAGTTGTGACCTACAATGAAGACAGAAAAGTATTATTTAGAAAAAAAAAATGGGGAAAAAGGCAGAATTAAGTAAATTACATGATAGGTATTCCATAAAAGACATGCATGGAAGAAAAGGGCAGAAATACATGGGGAAGAAAGAGATTAAGGAAGAGATTAGGGTAGTGATGGCACGTTTTCTTATTACTATGTTCTAGTATTTAAAGAGTGGCTACAAAGAAGATGGAGACTGCATTTTTACAAGGAAACACATGGAAAAGATGAGGGGTGATGGGTATAAGTTACTCCTGGNTTCATGCTTTCACTCTGTCTGCAAACATGTCTCCTGTGCAGTCAACAAGTTTTGAACAGTGTTTATTGGTATTAAAATTATTATGAGTCTTCATAAGCATAGGCTTGTGTTAGAATAAATAAGAAGCATTTCCATTGCTTCTAGTTGTGACCTACAATGAAGACAGAAAAGTATTATTTAGAAAAAAAAAATGGGGAAAAAGGCAGAATTAAGTAAATTACATGATAGGTATTCCATAAAAGACATGCATGGAAGAAAAGGGCAGAAATACATGGGGAAGAAAGAGATTAAGGAAGAGATTAGGGTAGTGATGGCACGTTTTCTTATTACTATGTTCTAGTATTTAAAGAGTGGCTACAAAGAAGATGGAGACTGCATTTTTACAAGGAAACACATGGAAAAGATGAGGGGTGATGGGTATAAGTTACTCCTGGGGAGATTCTGATTATACACAAGATAAAATTTTTCACAAGGAGGACAATCAGGCATTGGAATAATCTCCCCAGAGAAGTGGTGGAATCTCCAACACTGGACACTTTTGAGACTCAGCTGGACAGGGTGTTGGGACATCTTATCTAGACTGTGTTTTTCCCAAGAAAGATGTCAGTTTCCATCCTGGTATTCTATGATTCTATGATTTTTAAAAAAATATTGATTTACCCAAAATCAACTAACATGTGTTTTGCACAATGTCACATTCAGAATCACAGAAAAATAAGGAGATATTACACCTGCGGTAGCCCTCCTTCTTACAGCAGTAATAGTAGCATTGTGTACTGAGAAGGCTTGTGGGATCTCTGTTATGAATTAAGGTCCCACTGAACCAATTGCTGTCTAACAATGACCCCACAGCTGGGGTTTTGCAATGAAAGAATCAGAATGGATACACCTCTATTCCCAGCACATGAGCCCACAGCTGGTGCATGCAAAATCCACCACAACCAGTTTTCTCAACTCTTAAATTTCCTGCTCTGCTTCCAGCATTTTGTGGTTGCAACTACTGCAAAAAGCAGACTCTGCCTTTGCCTTGAATCAATCCTATTTCAAATATTTTTTCCTATCAAATAAATGAATCATTTCTTCAAATACAAAATTAGCTGTCTCAGCCACATCTATTCTTACCTAATGTGTATGGTCTTCCAATGAACTCCAGCCCTCTATTTTAAATTTACACTCAATGATGGAAATTAATTAAATCATTTATTATTATTATTAATTATATGCACAATCCAAGATGAAAGATACATGACAAAAAAGTAAGCAAGGACTTCAGCAATCCAGATAAAATTTTTTGTCATATAGGAAAGGCAGATGAAGAAAAAGTGTAGATGCATCCATTTATTCTTTTCTTCATGCCCAAATTTATGTCTGATGAACCAAAAAGGGTCCCAGCCATCTTGAAGAGATAGAAGGAACAAGAGCACTCACCTGTTCTAGTTTTGAGGTGATCCACTGAAGTCAGATGGATATTGCACTGAGATACTTACATGGGAATAAACCTAGGTTATCCCCTATCAGGATGCACATGCTGAGAAAGAAGGGCCTTTGCTGTCTGCTAAATGAGCACAGGAAGGGAAGATTTACTTGTAGAACAATCACACCAAAAAAATTCACCCCCCTTTTAATCCAGAACCTAGGGAAACCCTAGAGATCCTAAGTCTCACTTTAGACCAGATGAATCAGTACTCCACTGGATACGTCAGCAAGCAGCATAGGCAGCTTCATTGGCAGTGATGGTCAGAACTGCATTTTCAAATCTCCCAACCATCTCCCCTTATTGTGCTTTGATTTGCACAACAGAGCTTTCTCAGAGCAGGCAAGCCAGATCTCTTTCATGAGCATTCAGTCTAAAGGACCAGGCTACAGTTAGCATGAAGTCCCTAAACCAACATATAATGCAGAGGTCAGTGCAGGTTGTTTTACTCAGTAGATCCACTCCTATTGGAGCACATTACCTGCTAATGTAGAAAGAGTCATGTTCAACCACTGCACAAAGGGACAATGACAAGTGGGAACAAGGCTGATTATAGTCAGCCAAAATCAACTGTCAAGCCCTAACAAGCTTGTGATGAAGTACAGCTAATGTAATTATCACCTTAGGGTCCACAGAGAAGTGCACTGATATAGTAGAAGACAAATGGGCTAGTAAGCAAGAGTCAAACAGGTAAAAAGCAAGGATTTCCAAACTGAAGGCTGTGATCGAGTCAGCTGCATGGTAACAGTGAGAAAAAATTCAGTAAGTCAAAATGCAAGGTAATGCAGCTCACAGAGGAGTATAAGAGAGCAACTACTTGAGTAAGGAACCCAAAGTCCATAGTTTATGCTAAATAAAATAAATAGAAAATAGTAGTTCTATAACTTCTTTGACAAAAAAAAACAAACAACAAACTATTAGAAGATCTTTCTTTGTTTTCTTCCCTTTTTCATCATGAAGGCTGCGTGGTTTTTTCTACAATTCCCAAGATAGAGATAATGGGGTTTTTTGTTGACATTACTAGTGAACCACACATGAATTCATAACAGCTCCCATGTCCAAAGGAGACCACAGAAGAAATTACCCTCGTACAGACAACTTTTTTTCCTTGATATCTGATACCGTAAGCTTGTTCATGGATCAGAGGTCTTTGGGGGAAAACAAAGTGGACAAGAATTTCTACAGAAAGAAAAAAGGTACAGTTTCTATGAAAGAACATAGTAGACTTTTTTCTTGCATTATAAGGAGAAGAAAACAAACCCTAAAGCACTGCATTTGTAGGTCACCTTTAAATAGTAAATAACAAATAATTATACATAATCCATCATATTGAGTTCTGCATATCACGTTGATGTTCCTCAGTTCATCTGTCTTTCATACTGAGGAGATGCATCCGTCAGCTAGTCATCAACAAGCCTGTCACACAGGGATGATAGAAGTTATCTTCAAGGTAACTCACTGACACTACTTAATTAAATATCTTGAAATATTGCATATTATTTTCCTGTACCACCACTGGTGACAATGGTAATTACATGGTGATTCCCACAAACACTTTATGAATCTTCAATTATTGTGCTACTAGCCAGATTTGACATTATTACTGCTAGACTGTAATGAATTATTTATAGTTAAATATTTGAAATATTCACCCACCTTTTCTGTTTAAAAGTTATCCAAGATTGCCCATTCTTAAAAGTTACTCAGATTGTTTTTGCAAAATATGCAATGACTAGGTGTTTGAAAAATTCCTGAGGATTTTGACTTGGTAATTTCCAAGGCAACAGAAAGTTGCAACACAGGCCTAACTCATAGCTATTTTAAGTGTCCACAGAAAAAAAAAAACCACGTCTATAAAAGCTTATTTCCACTAGTAAGTGTATGATTTTATAAACATTCACAACAAGTGTGGACTCAGGGATGTGTATTCCTCACCTTTCCATTATCTTCCTCCTCAAAGGGCATATAGACACAGCAAGTGTTGCTTTATTATGTAAACATGGGACCTGTTTCTCAGTCTGTCAGTCAACACACTCCCCTTTGCAGGTTGTGGCATCTGGAACGCACCACAGAATTCACAAATTTCTAGATATCCAAGGATGATAGGGGTTTGTGTTTCTGCCTGTCCAACTCCTTCTTGAAGTTTCAGTGCAAACCAGAACCTTCTTCCAGGGAGCTAACAGCCATAAAGCATTTTTGAAAATATCATAAATACTATTGTACTGCTGCAAATCTGAGCATTTGCTGAGCATTGTTTAATGTGCTCATTCCAGTTGCCACATCCTGTTTATATGCAGGTGCTATTTCTGACCATGCAATTTATTGGTATGTATTATGTTTGTTTTAAAGGGATCTTGCAATTTCTCCAGTTTCCTTCCTGCTGTGCCTTCCACTGACAAATGCAGTTCATCTCACAGTGTATCACAGACACTAAGACACTTTCTGGGAGGACTAGCAATGGTATGAGGGATTTCAGAGAGACATTAGCAGACATGGAAAACCTACAACTTACTTAAAAACTTGAAAATAGCTCTGTGTTCTTAAAAATTAAAAATTTCATTTTACCCTCTCATTTTCACTAATTATAATTGCAGGACATAAATCCACACTAGTGTGCCTTAGAGTCTCCTCCAGATATTTTGCTTCCATATGCTGTAAGGCTATTTTCTCCTTTTAATTTCCATCTCTCTTATTCTCTTTAACTCCCGCTATTTACTCTACCACATCTCTGCTAAGCTCTAGGTCCCAGCAGACTCTCCTCCTCCGGTTTTTTATTTGCTTTAATACGCTCTTTGCCTGAAAAAAAAGTGTTATCTGGTTTTCTGCTCTTCCACTAATTTTCTTCTCCTCTTCATCCTAAACATCACTATTTCTTGAAGCACATTGAGCCACCCGAATATTTTACTGCCATGACAAAGCCTCACCTGAGTACTTCATATATTTTTTTCATTCTCTTTTTCAAAGGGTCTGGTGTTTTTCCACTTCATGACTGAATTATCTATTTAAATACATCTCAACTACCCTGGTGAAGTGCTGGGGCCTGACTTGTGGGCTCCAAGTTAGAGTTGACCTGTGGATGAGTCACAACCTAACAGAATGTTTTGTTTTCCCTATTGGATACAGGTTCTAGAGGGAGAACCTGATCCACCTGTGTTTCTGTGTCTCCGCCCTCACCCAGGTGATCATGGTTGGGATGGTGAGTGAGGCCAGGACTGTATCAACCAGGAGCTGATCAGTCAGAGAGCTTTCTGTTGGGTGTGGCTTCTGTAGGGGCTGGTTGCATCTTGCTGAGCTCTCTCAGTGGTGTCCTTCCATGTGAAGGGCCATTTAGGGAGCCATCTCTCTCTGTTGTGTCCAGCAGGTGATGCTGGCAGCATAGTGGGAAGCGGAGGAGCAGTGTGATCAAGCAACTGATGGCAGCATAAAATGATGATGGCTGAACCAGCATAACACCTGGCCAATGAGGATATAGAAACATATCTACTTTGCCCATGGACGTTACACCACAGAGTAACCGATGTCAGTATCTGCTGTCTAGGTTCTTCAGGCAGGAATAATGAAGTCCAGCCATTGTATTCCACCAGACCCTGAACACAGTTTAGGGGTCTCTTTCTGACTTTTATGAATATGGCTCATCCCTGGAAATTATTAAGGGACAACAGACATTTTTCTGAAATATATCTTCTAGATATTTCCTGTGCTAAACCAGTCACACTCCTTGTTCCTAATCCAGTACCTTTGCCACAGTGTCTGTTTTCACTTTACATAGTGCACTGTGTTGTGCTTCATGGAATACAGGCAGGGAATACTTATCACCTGCAGAAGTGTTATGATCATTTCCTCCCGACATTTTATGCTATCAAATGATATAAACTATGATGAAATGTCATCTTTCAAATACAGAAACAAAAAGAAGACAACTCCAAACATAAGCTCACTAGAGTATGTAGAAAGCACCCCCATTTTATCAGCAAATAGTGGAAAAGTAGTAGACAATTTATGTCGTAGCATACAAAGTCTCTGAAGTCATACATTATTCATGGAAAAAGTAATCTATTTTGTGTCTTTAAAGAAGCCACATTAAAAAGTACAATGTTAAAAATAGATGGCATTTTATTGGAGATCATAATTATTTTAAAAGTTGGCAACAGGGCTTTTTAGTTCCTAAAATGACCTTTCAAGATGAAATGAGGAAAAGAAAAGCTGTTCTTAGGAAGAAGCTATGAAAAACTCCAGTGCATAAAGAAGACATTCTTCTTTAATCTGAATTTTAGTATATTATCCAATGAGAACAGAGGCCAGTAAAATCACAACTGGAAGTATTACTAAATAGCAGCATAGGTCTGTTGAATGACACAGCATTTGGAACCTCGTTGTGACCAAAATTGTCATGATACATCTATAATTTGAAAATCGAAACTTCACCTGGACAATAAATGAGAAATGCACAAACATATTCAAGATCATAAATATGACCAGAAAGCAATCCCTGAATACCATTTACATGTCTTAGTGTTTCTACATATATTATCAGTAAACAGATTTGCTTTCATTTCCCTTAATCAGTGTTCATTCTTCTGCTTACTTTCCTCCTAAGCAAAGACCACGCAAAAATATTGATAGTGTTATGTTTTAAATCAACAGTATCAGCGTAATCAGAGCTGGAAAAATAATTGGCCAAAATTATGCAAGAAAGCAGTCAGCAATTCTGAATTATCTTTTGACTCTCCTCTCCCCACCCATCCTTCATTTTTTCCATAGTTTCTTATGTGTGGTCAGTCTCCAGTGCAGGTGCTAGGGCCCCAGATGTGACCTTCTACAGCATTTATAAGTCAAGCTCCAAGTGAGGATGAAGGAGAGAAAGCACCAGCTGTGGGTGACCAGGATGCTATGCAAAGATATGATGACAACCAATTACTTTACCATTATTCTTTACCTGCCTAAGCACAGTCAGCTCCTCAGAAGTGTTGCAGAAGAGATAGGAGTCGAAGAACATTAGCAAAAGGAATTAGTGAGCTCCCCTGTTAAGGCCAACTCCAGGAAAGTATCCATGTTCATAAGGGATGTTAAGTGCCTTGTTAAATCCTGTTGAGGCTAGTGGGATTGAAAAAAAAAAAATGTTTAAAGCCAAGCCCACTGTTAAATGCTTTGTAGACTTAAGCTGTTCCTGCTTTTCTGACTAGTGCCTTGTTCTTGGAGGCCATTTGATTCCTCAGGGACAGTGCAAAAAGAGGTACCAGTCTTGTCTAGTGAATGCTTAATACCCCTATTAACTGTAATGATCAGGGTGGTAAACTCTATGCAGGCAGTAAAGATAATGTACTGGCAGTAGGCACAGCATGTGTGGATACAAACAAATATTACAGCACCAGAATAATAACTTTAACCTTTGCCTTCAAAAAATACCACAAATTCTATATTTCATTATTCATAGGAAACATTCTGCATGAAAAAGTATAAACATGACTTTAATGTAACAATATTGCATTGTCAGCTCTTAGCAATAGGTTTAATTCTAACTCAGGAAAGCCACAAACACAAATCAAGCTTTTTGTGTCCCTTTGCATTCTTACGGTTACAAATGAGATTTCCAGCAGCTTAAATTCCAGTGTATGGTGGCTGCACATTGAATCATTAATTACTTAAGTAGGTAGCATAGTCTAGCTACCTTCTGGTAGAAAAAAAAAAATAAATCCGATTGAAACCCTAAGCTGTGGTTTGTATGTTTTTAAAGAAATCCCATCTGTTAATTTCCACTCCAGAACATTTAGAAATGTTTGCCTGAAGGGAAAAAACCCTAAAACTAAAAATGTCATTGCAGTAGTAGGAGATGGGCTTACCTCCCACTATGTTTTAAATTCAGTACTGCAGTTCTGGTCCTCAAACTCATCTTATGCAGTGACAGCTGCAATATTGAACTTACACAAGTTTGGGAAGCCAAAACTTTATGTTCTTTAGCATAGGTCAGAGCACAGCTAAAAAAGATGTCTATAGGGAGTGGCTAGGAAAAAGGGCAGATGAAAGTAAAAGGGCACTTAGACTGTATGAGAGAGCATGAGGCTTTGAAAGGAAAAGAAAAAAGTTATCATTTAGAAAAAAAACAAGTTCTAGAACAAAGAAGAAGTTTCTCCTGTTATTTATGTCATTGTCTGTGCCAGGGAGAGCATTGAGGTCTCAAGGGTGTCCACGCTAAGCACTGTTTAAACACAGAAGTAGTCCCATCCTTAGAAAGTTTTCAGTCTAGTGCCTTTCCTCCTCTGCATTTTGCAATATTGTAAAGCTGTGCCTCCTCATTTAATGGCAAGGAAGCGCTGTCAAACTAGATAAAACAAAATGCTTGCTGTGCTTACCATCCCTTTCAGAACACATTTTATAATCCATAACAATAAAGTATAATTTATGCATTTTTATCAAACTCTGCATTATTTTAATAACATCTGCAAAGATCGGATTGCAATATGTTCTGGGAGATATTGTTTTGCCCTGAGTTCATAAAATGTTATATTTTTCAGTTAAATCTCCTGCCACAATTTCATCTGCAGTTACCAGTAATTTTTCATCTATTTTGCCGGATCTCGTTTTGAGTGGTAAGAGTTCTTAAAGCCAGATGATTTGCAAAACTTTCTTCAGTTGGCTGTGAATAAAGATTTAAAACAGGACAGAACCAACAACTACGTCTCATTTATTGGACTTCTTTCTTAAAAGGACATATGTAAAAGAGGCATCAAGAAAAATAGTCTTTTCATAAGTTTTTAATTAAAGAAAACCCTGCCCTGGTGGAGGACTGTGCTAGATTGTAAGCTTTTCCAACCTTTCTATCAAGTATCCTAAAAAGGATTTCCCACTGAAATATTGACTATCTGCTGTTCTCAGGAGAACTCCTCTTACAAGGGAAAAGCAGGCACCTGGAATAACCCCTTGTATCAGTTTATTTCAACAGTGAACAGGTGTATCCTTCATTCCTGACCAAAATACTGCTGTATCTCAGCAGTTTCTCACACTTTCATGCACTGATAGGACTCCCTGTTCCTCTGTGCTGCTGCTCCAGGGCTCTTCCTTGATACATTTGGGCAAAATTCATCTGTCCTTCTGAGCTCTGGAAGTGGGCTGTGAAAAGTAACTGAGGACAATGAGTGTTAGCAAAGTGGCCGGGTGATTTCCATGAAAGAAAGAAATGCTCTGCTCAGACAAAATCACCTGCGACTGAAAGCATACTTGTTCTTGGATCAATACTTTGGGCAATGGGATTTTCAACAAAATTGGCATAGAAAACAGAGTTACATTTGCAATGAAAACTTGCCCAGGGCAAGGAGCCCAACTCTCAATTTCTGAGCAAAAGTCACTGTCCTCAGTCTGCTCTTCCAGGAAATGCTCAGAACTGAACAGACTCACTCTTTATTTGGAGCTATCTAACCTGAATTGCATAGTGAACCTATAAGGATTTTACTCCTGGTAAGTCAATCAGGATGCCACTAGAACCCTAACAGAAGAGGCATCTGGCATGCTAGAATAACAAGCTTTTTACGTATTAAACACATATTCTTGAGAAGTACTGAGGCCTATTTTCCATTTTCTAGAGATGAAGATTTCTGTTACTCACCTACATTTTTAAGGAGAATTCATGTTTTGTATCTCATGGAAAGCACACATGCTTTTCACTCCTATCTCACTTCCCCCACTCTCCATCGCTAATCTGACACTGCAGCAAACAAGAACCTTGCTCGAGGGACTAGATGTTGTCTTCACACTAGTGTACATACATCAAATTTGCACACTGTAATTAAGGAAGGATTAGCTGGTAGTTTGCACTAGCTACAGAGACAACTTCAGAAACTAAGCTTTTTATTATAGAGGTAGTTAAAACAGCTGCTTTGTTTTATGACTCATATATAAAGAAGTATAGGAGTCTTTATTGTTGTAATAGAAACCGTAAGAATTGTAGAGCTAATGTTATCTTCAAGAAAAATATATTAGGAATTTTTGGACCACTGGAAATACAAAAATGAAATGTTTTCTTGCCCTTTAAGACATGTGCTCCACATTTCTTTCATTCTTCCCAACAATAAAAAATGCACACATAAATATGTTCGTAAAGAGGTAATTCGATCCCTGAGTTTTGAGTGCCTGTAAACAAAGGCAACTTTGCTTCCCTCATTACAAACATCTTATGATCAAGTTATGCAACTAGACATAGTTGAACATATATATGTTCATTTAAAGCCCATTTAAAATTATCTGGATCTAGGAAAACATATTTGGAATGTACTGCTGGTGTCCAAAAATGTAAAGTTATAATATCCCAATGGTATAAACAGAGAGTAGGAATTTATATTAGGCAATATACTACAATAAGGTTTCACAGGCTGAGAGCAGGAATAGGTTAAAAAGTTGAACAGTGTTAGGGGAAGTGAGGTAGAAGACGAGTTTATGAGGTGACAGCTCTGTATTGCCTAAACTTATCTAGCAGTGGGTGGAGAAGAGTTCTGTTTCAAAGGGGGCTTCAGCACTTCAGAATTTATTTTTGGTCCTAGCCATGTTTTGGCAAGAAGATGGCAAGGCTAGCTCCAGGGTGACCTACTGGGACAACTAGCTGCCTCAGGGAGAAGACTCTGTAGAAACACCTACCAGGACAGCACAGGGAATTCAAGGGAGAGGGGGGAAAACTGATCATATATACATATAAAAGCACATATGCACACTGCCAACTGTAAAGGGCTGCCATTGTTCCTGATCCTGCTCCTTTATTCTCACCTTAAAAAAAATTATGAGACCCAAGTATTCACACAGCGTTTCCAGAAATTTAATAGAACGTATAGATTAAACTCTGAGGGCCAAGCGCTGGTCTCATATACACCCAATGAAACCCCATCTGAGAACAGAATTTGGCTCACATTCAGCAGGCAAATGAAAGTTTTTTTCCACTTTCAGAAGAAATGCAAGTATGTTAAGTTTATAGGCACTGGTAGGAGAATAAATCAATTTAAGTCCATGTCACACCATTCTTTACAGTTTTGTAACAAGGTGTACTTTGTTAGATTTTAATCTGCATACATTTGAGACAGCAAAGCTCTTCAAAATCATCTTTTAATGGCATCGCAATTTATAGACAGTAACTAATTTCAAACTTCATAGCACTTGGCTTTTATGATTATTTCAAATCATTTAAATGCAAATGAATTTCCAGAGAGAGAAAACATCAAATGCCCTTGAGTGGCAACATGTAATAGAACTGCGAGCAGGAATCACAGTAGGAATTTGAAGCAGTCTGATAGGGTTTGACGGGAGGTCTGTATAAAAGTGTTTGCCTAAATCCAATTTACATTTCATTTCACATTATATTCTATTTACCCATTTTGTCATTTTAATATGACTTATTTACTTAATCCTGTTCTGAAATCCAATCTACTATCAAGAGCAAATGTGGAATTCTGGTCAGGATAGGACTTACAGCTCTTCTGCATTTTAGGACAATGGTAATATATTTTCTAAAATAGAGGTAGTTCTTTTTTTCCCTGCAGTTAATAACGTTACAACATCATGCAGCCAAAAACATTTGTGCATGCTTTAAATAATTATATTTCTTTCAAACTAAGCAATTGTTTGCCTACTGACAGAGTAATATTTCCTGGGAGACATTGCTAAGCTATAGTACATACAAAATATTTGGACACAGAGTGCTAAGAAAGATCTGAACTATTCTTATCGTGACTGCACTTGGAAGGATGAGAATCATCCTGGAACTCCCCATTCAGCAGCAGGTACAACAAAGCATGACAGGTTGTTTCTTTTCCTGCCAGCTGGATTTGCAGGAGGCAGCAAGAGCTGATCTACCCCTAGTACTTCCTGTGCTTTTGGAACAAGCAGTGCAGTGAAGGACCCAACCACTCCTCATATCTTGGTATCATCCACCCCTCTGTCAACATCCAGGCTTTATGTTAAGAAATGGACATGCCATTTTTTTTCCTGATAAAAAACAGTATCTGCCCATTTGCTACCCAAAAGTGACCAAATGCGCTCTGCCCCGCCCTGTCCCAGTGCAAATTCTGCACGAGAATTTAGAGCCAGCTAAACCATGCCATTTAGCATTTGTACAAAGGCAGAGACGATTGTGCAGTTTGCACAGCTTGCAAGGGTGTTTGATCATGGCATGCACCAGACTTACATATGTAACCAAGGTATATACATTGGTTCTGAGGAAAGGCAACTTCTAGTGACCAGGCAGGCCCTAATTTTTCCATGCACCTTCTTTCCAGGCCCAGTGACTGAATAAAGAGGCAAAGCTTTACCACAAACACGCTAATTCCAGCAAAGGCTATACACAGCATCCTGAAGACCTCCTAGTTCGCAGGAGAAGAGAATGGGGGAACAACATGAGTTTGTATTGTTGCTGGCACTTAAATATTTTCTTATTTCATACAGATAAGCTACACTATTTAAGACTACTGTAACAAAGTCTAAAATTTAGATCTCACCTGTTTTCAAAATCTGTATTTTTAAAGGTAACAGAAGACAAAAATAGCTTTAGATACTCAAGGCTATTCATCAGTCTCTGCCACACTTCCAGCAACACAGACAGGATTTGTAGAAATCCATGAATATTTTCATTTCTTATCAGAACTAAATTACTGATACAGTTAGTACAATGTTTGTTGGTGAAAATGCCTATAGTCAAATAAACTAAGTGATGGATTTGAAGGAAAATAGGAATAAAATATTGTGCTTGGGATAGAGAGATTTCTAAAATTGTGCTATTGCAACAGCAGCCAGTTTCACAATCAAGATGTCTTTTGTGTTGCAAAGGCAATTTTTATATGCTTCCTGCACATAAATGTCACTACATTGTTTTTCATGTTTCTTTCTCATTTATTTCATTAATTTTGTGTACATTCTTTGTGAAGAGACTTCTAAGGAAGTACATTTATCCTCTGTTTTGAGACATTTATCTTTTGCAAGGGCAATGTAACTGAGTAAAAACAATAATACATGGTCTTTTATCATAAACTTATCAGCACTGTTCAAACAGCTAGGCAGTTCATTAGATTTGAATAAGCTAACTGCTGTGTTAGCTTTGGACCTACAGTTTGTCAGGTTAGACGCTGGCTATTTCTTTTCATTTTTCAAACTTAGTGAAAAGAGTTACTCAATGACTCATATTAACTAGTGGTTATCAGACAGTACTAAACATCTAATAAAGATCTTGAGTCTTTATTACTGCTAGGTAAACCTTGACCAGCAACTAATACAGCTCCCCAGTTGGCTCCCAGGTCTTGGTGACTGATCATCCCTCTTTCATCAGTGTGTGTCTGTTTGCAGGCTTTGTCTGGGAGGTTTCTCATTGAAAAAACCCAGGGTGAGGTCTAGGGAAATAGCCCCTTCCAGAGACCACCATCATAAAGTTGGATGGCCAGGCTGTAGAAAGTTTTATTCTGAATTCCCTGGTCTTTCCCCAGCACTATGTGCCTATGCCTTCCCACCCTGTGCCCTCGAGCTGCATCTCAGGGCATACAAATTGGAAGCTCTGCTCCTGAGCAGCATAAATCCAAGCCAGACAGTACCACTTCACCATGTGGAGGGGTAAAAGCAAGCACTGTAGACAAAGTCATTATTTGCTGAGATCACCAAATCATGATTTGCAAAGCACAATGCTCAGTGCAGTAGGGGAGATGTCAGTCCCTTTGTCATGAGGTTTTGCTGCACAAAGGCCATAAAGGGCATCTTCTCAAGGACACCTCTGAATCCTGACCTCAGTCTCACTGGCTTTAGATTCAGGTTTCACTCAGTTCCGTGGCACACCGGTGCCATTCAGCTGACTTCAGGGAAGCTGCTCCAGGTATTTGCTAAGTGCACACATCCAGGTCCCCTTGAAGTCAGGTGAAGTTTCCCAGTGGGGAGCTGAAACCCACTGCAAGGAAGTTTTATAATAGTGGAAAACAATCTTAAATAAAATAGGTGGAACCTAAATCAAACCCAAAATCTGTAAGGAGACAACATAACTCACATTTCCTTATTTACACACAATGTTGAATTCCCTTTTTAATTTCTTCCCTCTTCTATTACTTTTCTTTCCATGCAACAGTGGGACGCTCTTAGTAATATATGAAAGTCTCTATTTTAACATTTATTTCCTTTTCTGTAATGGAATAAAGCTTTATCTTCCTGAAACTGTTGCTACTATTTTCTGAATTTAAATATGGATGTTATATGATAAAAGAAGTAATAGAAATTTTCACTGTGAACAAGAAAGTGGAAAAAAACCCTAGACTTTAGGTAATGAACTTCATACACTTACAGTGGACTTCAAAGCCAAAAAGCACTAGTGTTAACATAAGAAAGGTTGCTTTGCAGATATCTGATACAGTTCTTCAAACCTGCTGAGTACACTGCTTTTTTTCCTATGTTTGTTAAACAGCTCCTGCCATGAATAGCTCAGTATCGATAGGTCATTTTATGCATGACAAAACTGCTGTGAAAAAGTCCTATATTTTTAAAGCACATACTTCAGTGCCTTTTATATTACAGGAGAGAGAAAACACAACAGAAATGCAATTGAACTATAATATTCAAAAAGTAGCATGGCTGAGAGACAAATTTCTAATTTTACAACTGGACAAACAAAATAAGGAGAGTGGAGATGTGACAGTCCCATTTCTATCCCATAGATTAAATGTGATATGGTAACAACACAGATTGAAGGGACATATATTGTATCAGGGCCAGAACTGAGCAAGTGTCTCACCTCACCACAATGTGATCAAAAATAAGGCATAGGATTCCATGCAGGACATATATATGTCCCACATGTATACTACATCACTTACAAAATATTCATTAACATTTCGAGCTGACATGAAAATTAGTGGCTTAAGAAAAATATCATCTTGCTGCACTTCATGGCAAAGATTTCTGCAGTGAAAAGACTACTGAGATTATGAGCATCTCACAAAACAGTTACTCACCTAGAAAAAAAAAAAGACAATTAACCTTTAAAAAATATATTATGTATGAAACCTAGCTCTGTGTATATACATATGTGACTCTACACACACAAAACTATTTAGGATAAGAATTAATATCCAGTATCTGGCCAAATAGTCAACATTTTCCTCCAGTATAATCATCTTTTTAAACACATTAGGACCTTTTGCAGGTCAATCACAGTTTCGAGACAAGCTGTAATTTAAATCAGCTCCATTCTGCATCTAATATGGATGTTTCACTGAAAAATAATTAAAACTAACCACACTACTTGCAACTCTTTGCCTGTCAGAAACAGACCACTGTTGTGCATGCACATTGCTAATCTCATGGAAGGAAATATTGCAGAAAAGACAAGAGGGTGACAAAGTAATTGCCCACAGTGGGTGATTTGAAGAGTTATAATAAAGAGGTGCCCCCTGCTCATGATACCTTCATCTTACCTGAACTCCTCCTATCCAGTGACTCACTTTCATTGCCTGCACCACTCTTTAGGCTAATAAGGGAAATAGATAGCTCTCCTGGCAAGAAAAAGAGAGTATATCAGAGTCATCAACTGTATCTGTACTTTTTCAGCAATAGGATGGTTCAGTTTGTTCATCAAAAGAGTCTCAGGTTGCTTAATCTCCTTTATCAGCCCTGCTTCCCTCTCAGGCTTGCAAAGGCTCCTTAATTTGCTGCCATCATCTAAGCCAATGCAGTGCACATTTCCCCTTTCTACAGAATGATGTTTCAATGCCAAAGAGAGGGAGCATGAGACAGAGAAATAATTTTGGCACTCGTTCAGGTTGTTGTGGAGAAAAAGAAGGGAAAAAAACCCAGACTGCCAACGGGGATTTCCTCCGTAATAAGCCAGATGGCATCATAGGATGCTTGGGGAGACTGTTTCTGTCTAATTCTCTTCAGTAGAAGAAACTGCCAAGGCCCGGCTTTTGTGGTGAAACCAGTGACTAGTTATTTTATACTCTTTCTCTTTGCTGTCCCCACCTGTCATTAATGACATTCTAATGCAGCCAGTGCCCAATACAAGCTCCTTCCCCTCTACGCTCTTCCTTACTCCTAGACTTCAACTGATATTTCCCTTCTGCCAGTACCAGCAACATGGCTGCAACATTTGCTTTATATCCCAGTGACCTACAAGCTAATTTCTTGCTTCAAGTGCAAAATATTTCACATAAAGTGGGGAAAACCAGCTGTGCAATTTCTAAAGGTTGCCATCCTGGCGAGGGACCAAAGAAAGGCTCAACGCAGTGAAGCGGGAGCTGACGCTCTGTAAAACACAGGCGCTCAGCAGCACAAATGTCAAGAGGGACAACCTACTTGAAATGCTGGCTGGGGTAACAGGACATTTCAAAATTATTATTTATATTTATAAATTTATCTATATACATATATACCTGCTTCAATATTTTTTTTATATCCACAAAACTTTTGTGTTTCTGTTGCATTCTGAAATGTGGGCTCAAACTCTCTGCATAACAGGTGGACAGCAGAGACTGAGTATTCCAGAAGCATGGAACACCTTATAGAAAATCTGTATGTGATTGCTGTGGAGTTTTTGGTTCCTTAGAGTCGGATCTATAAGCTGTCTGCCTGCCTTAAGGCAGTGTATATATCCAGTGAATGGAATAAATTGCTTTTCCTGTCCAGAAGTGGTCCCATCTTGTATTCAGTATGGATCAGTTAGATGCAAACTCACTCTTTACTCAGAGCAAAGTAGCATTTTCCCACTACTTTCCGAAGCTGCTTCTTCCTTTTTGACATGGCTCTCTGTCTCCAAGTAGTAATCATGTGCAGATATCACTGCAGCAGAGTGAAGAAATACATCCCAGAGTATCATTTCATATAGGCAATAAAGCTGCTAATGGCTGCTGTAGCAAAGGCACTTACAAAACTTTGCATGCAGTGTGCTGGTAGGAAGGCGCAGAGCTAGCGCAGTGATGTACAGACAGCTACAAGAGTCACAAACATTGCAACATTCATAATCTGGTAAGCAACACATTCATTGATATAGTGTCAATCGGGACAATCTAAAGAGAATCAGAAGTTATTTTCTTTATCTGGGTGCAAAACGGCAGAAATAAAGCTTACAGGATTTTTTTAAGATGTAATATGTCATTGCTTCTTGGAAGTAAAGCCATTCAGAGTTGGTGAATGTCTCAGGGTAGAAATGTATAATTTTTTTCAATTAAACAAAGATATACCATTTCCAACCACATTTTTGAGTAACAACAATAGTCTATATCACTGAGTGGGTTTACTCTTCTAATTTGTGAAGAGAAATCTGAGGACTGGCAGCTGGGAAGTGAGGATCAATCTCTCCTTCTTCTCCACAGCATCTTTCTATGCCTCCGAGAGCAGAACAGAAATCAAAACCTGAATGGTGATGGGCCTGGTCCCAAAGCATTCTGCGGAGACTGGGAAGAGCCTCCACACATGCTCAGCTGAGACTGGGGGCACGTGTTTGGCAAAGAGGATCTCTTGGCAGCGCTCATCAGGGCAGGCTGGTCCATAGAGGAGCTGGATGCTGCTTCATACAGTGGAGCAGGGCAATGGTCTCCCTCACCAACCAGCACACCATTCCCTCATGGGCAAAGCCCAGACACCTCCACCAGTTCCCTGTGTGGCCCCTGCACCCTCAGCACTGTTTTTCTCTGCTCCTCATCTGCTGCCTTACCTGCTCTTGCAGGAGCAGCTGTACAACCCCTCTGCAATGCCTGGGCTCCCCTCCTGTCTGGCCCTCCGCCTGCAGCGTGGCAGATTTCAGCTCCCAGAACCACTCTCCAGGGCCAGGGCGAGCAGAAAAGCAGGATTTCTTGACACTGCTCTGTCTAATGCTGGAAGAGAGACCAGCCAAGCAGAACTGATGGAGCCTAAAGATAGCTTAACACCAGCTTTTGCTGAGTGCCTCCCTCAGCTACAAAGTGTGTAGCCAAAGTGTAACCCAAAATCGGAGCCAGTACGTTTAAATAGGGCGATAACAACAAAGCCAATTTTTTCGCTCCCAGCTGTGTGTTGAATGTTGTTTCGTGTTTACAACCACATCACTATTCAGTGCAGATTGCCCAGCTCTGTGGTCAGTGATGCCTGCCCAGGGCTTGAGAGACGGTGTGAGCTGGTGCTGCCAGTAGCCTGTGCCTGCTTCTGCAGGAGCTTTCCTGTGCTTCAGGCGACCTCACTTAGTGCCTTGTCAGCACACCCAAGGGCAAGGAAAAGAAATCCTTCTCCCCTTGAACAACTTTTAAACCCTGTATAGAACATACCAGACTGATGTTTATTTCCATTCTGGTGAGCTTTACCATAAAAGCAAGGTCTGAATTTACCCTAACTCAGGTTCACTTGGGTGAGGAGTTACAGACATGAGCTGAGCAGACTTCAGCAGAATGACATGTTTGTGCATTCTCACAGAGTCTTGGTTAAATAGACAATGAGAGGTATAGTTTATAATCAGGGTAATAGGAATAGCTATATATCAGTAAATTAGTGGGATACTCCTGGGATATTAACAGAGTAAGATGCCAGTATCAGTATTCGTTTAAGAAAGCTGTATGTTCTACCTCCAAAAGGATCCTTTGCTAATAGCTGTAAAATTCCTGTTGTCAATTCAATAAGGTAACATCTGTTTTCTAAATGTATACATTTCTAATAATGTCCCCATACTATCAAATAGTTAAGAATCCTTCCATACTGAAGGCATTTGTGTGCTCTCCTTCATAAAAAACAGTGCTGATTTGGAGGACAGTGATCATTAAATGTAAAAGAAAGCCTTATCTTGTGGGAGTTTCAACTACAAGATTATAAAAATAAGCTTTCTGGAAATTTGGGAGCATAACATTTCCGAGGGAAGAGAAACCTTTGTGGAACACAGGATTTTTGAAATTGAGTGTAAATGGCAGTATCTACCATATGATTGTAATTTTTAACTGGGCTTGCCTATGGATATTCATCCATTAAAGGATATTCATTAGATCTCTGATCTCAATAGCTGCTGTCAGATACCTGTGACATACAAAGTGTCTCACAGAAGCTCTAATGCAGTGAGGGGAAGGAGCTCAGGTTGAAGCTGCAGTATCACAGTTTTTAAACTGCAACCTCACTGCTCTGACAATGCACATAATTTTGATGTGTAAACATAGTGCCATGAGGCCTCTTATCAACATGATCACTCTGCTAGCGAAAGTTTAGAAAACTTCAAAGCAGACTGATAAATTTCCATGAAAGTGTTGCCAGCTCATAATCAAGAGTTCCCAGTTGCACCAAAGATAAAAACTGATATGAATTTGTCCTCGTTTGAACCACGCAGTCCTACTGAAATCAGCAGTACCCATACGTATTAATATCAGTCCTTTGTCTGTAAGAGCTGTTTTTCTGCCAGTCCACAGATTTAAGGCTTTTCTTATTTCTGTTTCAAAGAGTGAAAATGAAAAGAGAAGAACATAAAACAAAAACTCAAAGGACTCCACTCCATTTAGATTAGAGTTATTTCTCTTTGGCAAGCCAAATCCTGCATTTGGCCTTTATGTGACTTTTTCAAAGTCATAGCCTACCGTTTGCTGTTCTAAAATTCAAAGGCAGCATTGTTGAGATACCATGCTCATGCTCAGTTGCTTCTAAAGCAAATCTGCAAAAAATACTCTATAATTTTTCCAAATTTGGAAACTGAACATTTGTTTTATGACTTGTTCCCACCAAGAAGGATCCAAACCAAAACTCTCCTCCCACCTCAATTTTATGTTTTTTCTTTACCAATGCTGCCCCACTAGTGCAGGCAGCTAAAAGCTCCAAAACATGGACATTTAATGTAACTGTATTTTTCAAGCCAGAAAGGTTTTACACCATAGGAGAGCTAATTAAAGTTATTTTGTAGTGAAAACGATGTTATAGAAACATCCAGTTTGACTGAGGGGGTAGAGAAAATCCAAAAACCATTAAAAGAAGCTTGTTCTAAACTTCCTTTATAGAGAAGGTGCCAATAAGATTCAGAAGTTTTCTGTAATTTCATCTAGTTCCATTTCTTCCTTCCTTTGATTTATTAAAGGCCAGAAAGCCTTTCTTTACTAGTTTTGCTCATCTTAGCTGATTATCTTAGTTACCATCTGTGTTTAAGTAATAAGTTTCTTTTTTTTTCTTTTTTTTTCATGGAAATGTATTTCAGAGAGTCCTTTCCTTTGACAGGAGGACACCTGGGAATGAAGGATTCACCTTCATCCTCAGCAGGTAGCTGATGACCATCCTATCCCCTGGTAGAATTGCATGCTCATCTCCCAGCTTCCACATTCAGCTGAGTGGAGATGGAGCTCTGTGCTAGTCAGGACTTGAGAATTAATATGCTACTACCAGCACCTTCCCTGCATCACTCAGGGACGAGGTAGAATTAATTTGGCCAGGAACAGCACTATGCAGATGCAATTGCTTCTCCTCCTGTCCCAACCTGGGGATAAAGACAATGCCACAAAGTCGGACAGCTGCTACAGCAGACCCTGTGGATCCTATAAGCACCATATAGTAGTTTAATTTTTACAGTTATTTACTTAAAGGCTTCATTTTTAATAACTCTGAGAGAAGGATCAAAGCAAAGCAGTGGAGCCTCTAGCATTTTCTCCTGCTTCCTCTCTGTACTGGCACAAAGAGATGAAGAAGGCATTTCCGTGAAGTCATGACTCAAGTATAAAAAAAATAATTTACAATTAACATATTTGGAAGCAGCCAAGGAAAACTAACTTCATGATATAAGCTATAAGAAAGCTCAGGAGGGAGAAATTAAAATAATTAGTAGCAATTATGACCAAAACTTTGGTACTGAATAGGACAGTGCCCAATAATGAGAGGTCACAATTACTAATGCGCCCTTCTGTATCCTCATTTGTCTTCTCACTATTGTAGTCATTTGTGTTGTCCTCTCTCACAGCAGGATCCTCCGCACCACTTTCCTGTCCCTTTTATAAGAAGTTCACGGTAAACAAGGATTCAACATGTCCAGAGAAGCAGTTTGTGCCTTCTGAGGGCTTGAAATAATGTGGGTTTTTCTTTCAGTTTCTCTGTAGAAGCAACTTTACTGCATCTGAGCTTTATTATCTTTCACTTTATCATGTGAATGCAGCTAAGAGGTGAGCAAAACTGAGTTAATTTAGATTTTCAACTAAATTAATGGAACCAGAATCAAACTTTCTGTATTTCTTCAAGCACTTAGGCTTTATGCATGGAAGGAAGGTTTATCGGTGGATTTTACTCTTGAAGCTAATTCAAGCTACTGGTGGACCTAATATAGACAGACAACAAGAAACCTTTTTAATGTCATCACAGTATAAAAATGATTGCACAACAGCAGTAACCACATAAGTATTTTTATCAAACTAGCCATCCTGATAAAACTAATAGGTGTATTTTTGATCATAAAACTTGAAAGTGAAGAAGGCCCCGAGAGGTCGCCTACACCATCTTCCTATACTGATATATTTCTACAGATGTATGGTAACTTGGATTCCTAAAACTCTACAATTTGTATTATTGGACTGAGAGCAAATCAGTACTAAGGCATTTTGTTACTTCAAAATTCTTAATCAAAAAAGGCATTTTGGGTCAACCCTTTTCTCCTTAATCAAAATATTTTCTTTCAGCACAAATATGAAAGTAAACTTCAAAAAGTAACATTAAAATGATAAATTACATTATCCTAATCCAGAAATTTCATAACACATTATATCATGTCTAGTTAAGCCATTTTTCACAGCTGGATCTCATTCAAATCAATATTGTCCTGAAGGACATTTTGATTTCAGCATCACAGCATTTTCCAGAGGATAAGTATTTTAAAAAGTGTTGACCTTATTAATTATTTCTTGCTTTAGCTAAAAGTGGACATAGCATTAAAAACCCCATAATGAGCACAGTACATTATGTTGCTTATAATCACATATATAAAACACAAAGTTTTAAAAAAAATCTAGAAGTCCCATGCAAAATATTCCTACGCAAATTAATTATCTGATACGGTCTAAACAAACAGCAAACTTCCTCCCTTTCTTTAGGGGACGAACAGAATTCCTCTTATAAATCCAGATGTGGCAGCTAAATCAACCCCCTCCTGCAGGTTGCACATTCTACCAGAGGGCTGCAGAACAGTCTATCAGAGCACTCTAATTTACTTCAGGAAAAATCAATTAAAATAGTTTAACTGATCTAACTGGGAAATTTTGGGGGGTAATAATCACCACTGCAGACAGGGAGATGTACATAAGAATGGCAATTTCTTCCACATTTGTACCAAAATGGGCATCTTTCTATTGCTTCAGTGTCCAAGTCAAAACCCATTCGAGTTAACAAGACAGCCATACCTTAAAAAGTAGAACCTAACTATTTTTCAACCTTTGTCTAGGAAGTAATGCTTTCCATCACATTTCTTTATCACCCATTTCTAGATGTACTTTTTTGTTGCCCAGGCACTCTTTTGGTTGAGTAACCTAGATTGAAAGAGAATGTCTTGATAAAGCCAACGTTGCGTGTCTGAATCAGTACTGCAGGAAACAAATGTCACTCTGCTGCTCTGCCACTTCAGCACCACTCCAAAGGTCACTAATTCCTTGAGAAGCTGCCATAAATAGCCTGCCTGTCATACAGAAATATTCTGCCAAAATTTTAACTCAGGGTCTCCTTATATTTTCACCTTCAGTCATCAATATCTTTCAAAAATCCTTTGTTAGAACACACTTTCCATCTCAACACTTTATTAATTCCATGGCTACATCTTTCCCCCTACTCCCACAGTAATTGCAGGACTTCCACTCAAGTTTCACTGACACTGAGAAATGTTTAACTAGATGGGAAACTCTCTTAGTAGTGATGTAGCTCCTGTTGACAGAGTTGTGCTTCTGACTGTTCCTCCCCAAAAGTTTAACTATACCAGCAAAGATGTTTTTCTATGTTAGTTTAAACTGATCCTCACTAGTGCTTTTATCAGTACTGAAATGCTGCAGAGGGGAAAAATTTACATCCAAAGCAAGTAGTTCAATATGAACAGAAGTTTCCCCTATGAGATAAAGCCTCAGTTAAGCAGCAGCTTTGTATCTGCTCCTCTCATACAGGCACCCTTGGTGGGATACACAAAAAATGTCTCCTATGAGCATTAATACAAATAGGGCACCTTGTAGTATCGTTTGCTGCACACAACATCCTAAACACATCAGGAAATGAATAATCTCAGGAGAGAGAAGACTTTTGCATATATGCCTGCTGAACTACCTATTTTAACAGAAAGTGCATGCACGTGTGTGCGAATGCAAGAAACAGAGAGAGAGAAAGCACAAGGGAGAAAATATTGTGTCTTCAAGCCTTACTGCTCAGTGTTGTACTACTGGAATCAGCTAGACATCCCCAGCTGGAGAAACCTCCCTCATCCACTGCCTGGTGGAACTGCTATAAAAATAAATAAGTACTGAAGAGCTATCTTCTGCACATTGTTGCTTTCTGACCTCTGTGGGTAAAGATGACTCTACCGCAGCCAGCACAAGTCTCCAAAGATTGTGGAAGATATTTTCAAAGAAATAAAATGACCACAGTAATCCTAACACTGGAAAACATTACTGGGCAGCACAGCAAACACTGAGCTGGAATCAGTGAAGGGCTTTGCTACAGGGAAAATATTGTGAGTAAAAGAAAAGGCAGATGAAAGCAGCCATTCAGAAACAGCATAATCAGATGTAGACATATCTTCAGAATATAATAAAACAAGTACATCAATCCCATATCCTACCCCTTGCTCGATCAAAGGTGAACCTTGTTGGTTCAGAAATACAAAGGCTTAGAAGGAATTAGAGGATCTCACTGGATGGACCAAGTATTTAAGACCAAATAATTAGCCTCAAAAAAACCCATTGAAGATGTTTCTTTGAAACATTTCATACGGTCTTTTCATGCTTGCAAAATCATACCACTGGAAATAATCTAGGGAATAAGATTCAAGACATAAACCCTAAAAAGTACACTACTCAAGGGATGAATACTGTAACTATATAAAACCTGTTATGGTTCTTAATAATATGTAGCCTACCTGGAATCAATAGAAGTAACTCAGCAGGCAGAGGGCAAAATCTGTGCCTTAATTTATTTTCTTACTAAAGTTAAAAGGCTCATTTTCTGTAGGATTTTCAAGGTCCTAGTATTCTCCAGACTTACCTTTGAATTCTTCATTTTCTTCTACTACTGAGCAAAGTCTTTTCTTCAAATTGGCAGCTTTGAACTGTTGCCTTGATGAATGATTGCAGCATCTTAAAGCCTGCAATGAAAACAGCAGTAGTTTAGGTGGAAAGCAAAATATGACTAACGAGTAAATGTATCATGTAGTTTCTACTGTCAGACTGTCCCTCCCTTACTAAAGGTCCTTTTCCACACCCTTCATCTTCATCCTACAATTACTGATGTATTTACTTTGTGTTTCTCTTTCTTCCAGGAACACTGCTAATGTACAAGGTGCTTTTTGGGACAGTGGAAAGATTTGTGCTCATTTCTCAAAATGACCAAGCCTATATTAAAAATATCCTCACATGCATCTATTCACTCTATATTTCTGTTCTTTTCTTTTCTATTTTCCCTGTTGAAGGTACTGGAAAAATTAGCTGAACAAGTGGAAAATGTTGAATGTGCTTGTTTAAAGTCCTTCCCTGTATTCAGCTTTGGTATCTGAGTTTTGCTAACTCAGGTTTGTTGATTGAGTGGGTAACTTGAAGCTTTTCCTCCAGTGCTTAGTCACAGGCAAGACTTTTATTCAGTTGAGTCAGTCCTCACTCACCAAAAGATTTGAAAGAATTATAGGCTATGCATAGAAAACAGTATAGACATCCTCTATTCAGATTAGACCCAATGTCCCTGAGCTAGGCAGCTAAACCCTTTGTATAAGGCAGTGAGTACTTTGGCATGGCATCTACAGCAGCTGTCAGCCAGTAGAAAAAGATAAAAATATGTCTTAAATCTCACCTTTAAGGTGCTCCTGATAGACATGGCATCGCAGACTTTTTCCTAATTTAGTATTTTTTGTGTTTCCTTGTACAGATAGAACAAGGTAAGAATGCTGTGCCACTTCCACATACATATCAGAATTAAAATGGCCTCAACTGGTGACCTAGCTAAGTGATAGAAGTATCCACCAAGGATGTTGAAGACCTATACTTCAATCTCCTACCTCAAAATTCTTCACATGTTGCACAGAAAAGCAGGGAGCAAACCCATTTCTCCCTTCACCTAAGCAAATTCTAGTCTTATTAGGCAAGAGAGTCCCATCAATGCTTACTTCTTTCTGGTTCAGTAACTGATTAGTTATTCCTTGAGCAGTGGCACAACTTCGAAAGGAGATGTGGATGGTGCCTAAGCTACTGAGCTGCCCATAGATCTAATCCTCTTGAGACAGTAGGAGATAAAGTCCAAGAAGAAGACCATCAAGGCTGTGCAGGCATTGCTGATGTTTCCGCAACTCACATAAGTGCTTTTGAGAACTCAGATTCAGACCTTGAAAATTGACTCTGAGATCATTAAGGAGCCAGCAAAGTGCCTGATGCATGAATTGGTGTTTTCTGAGAACTGCTGCAAAGGAAGCAGGGGGCTGCATCTGCCAGCTGCATTTTTTCCAGATCCTGCTTTCAAGCCAGGATGAATGTTTTTGTAATAATCAAGTATGCAGGCAGCAGAGACATCTGACTAGGACAGATCCTAACTGGAAATGATGGGATGCATTGCTCCTTTCAGGTAGGGGATCCAGTGTCAGCTGAATTTATAGGCAATGTCATCTCTTGCAGGCTCCTCTGAAGTGCAATGCAGTTAGTATTGCAAGTAAACTAGGATCTGGTTGCACAGCAAGAGGAACGTGTCCAACTGGCAAGGAGACTAAATACTTCTCCAAACAGGCAGTAATCAGTTAACATTACTCTAAAACAAACATTGAGAAAACACAGCACTTTAGCAATAAAAGGTCCAAATTTGCAAAATTAATTAGTGTTTCCCACAGCATAGCACTCTACTTATGAACAGCTCTATTGTAAATGTATGATGCTCTAATATGAAAAGAGAGCATTCTTATGTTAATTATCTAATTAACTAATCTGGGCACAATTAGCAGCTGAAACAGCACAGCATTACACTCTCTTCCTTCTTCCCTTCCGGATTCAAGATTGCCTTTAAATATGTACTTTCGAGTGGCAGGGGACCCTGGTGTTAGAGCTTGCTATCACGTTAACCAGACCTTGGTGCCAGCAGAAGTTCCAATGAGCAGGCACTGAAACAGGAGAGGCAGAAATATCTTTGGTATATTATTTAGGAGAGGTAGAGCCAGCTATTTAATCTCATCCCTAAAGTTAGCCTGCCCTCCAGGGAATCCATCCTTGTCACTTCACAGAAAGTCAGCATGAAATGCTCAAGAATACAGTAGTCTGTTTCTCTGCCCCTTTGGAAAACCAGCACCACTTAACAAGACCTCCCTGACACCAGTATTTTCCAAAGGGTGGCTCAGTGGCTATTTCAGAGGTCTGAAAATAGAGACTCATTCATTTCTACTTTGCTGCCAGGATAGCTATTGACTTCACTAAAGTTTACTGTGGCATGAAAAGAAGAACTACAGAAACTGCATGCAGATCTCTGACAAAAACATACCAGTGAGAAGTACGTTTGCTGAAAACCATCTAAATCAGCCTCAGAGGATAGCTTAAATAGTGTCTCAAATTTCTGCCTTACCTTCCATTACAATGATGCTAAAACAAGGGTAGAAATGTAAAGTAAAATATTTATTTCAATGTTTTCACATTTGTACATTTCTACATCTGCTTTAGATGGCATTTTTTATTAAGGAAATTGACTTTGTGTTCAGTAATTTAAAAAATGAGAAAAAGGTAGCATAAGCCTAGAGTGACAAGTTTTATAGTACAAAATATTGATCAATCTAAGCCTTTTTTGCTTTATTTTCCTTTTGGGTATTTTTTGCTTTTAGGTTTCTGTTTGTTTGTTAGTTCATTTCTTAACATAAGAAGGAAGATTTTCCATTAAAAGAGTTTGAATGGATCTACTGTAATGTTCCCCCTCTCTCACTTTTTCACTGCTTTCCAAGAAGAAGAGGTTTAGTCACATACCTTTGCCTATGTGGTGCAGGGTTGGTTTTGAGGCAGTGCTGATCTATTTATAGAATTACAAAATCATTTATGTTGGAAAGAACCAGAGCAGATCATCTAATCCAACACCAGCAAGACTAGCTAGATCACCCAGATCAGCTTGTCCTATTGAGTTTTGAGCATCTCCAAGGATGGAGACACCAGCACCTTTCCAGCCAACTTGCTCCGCCTTTTGCTGCTCTTACAGTGAAAAAAAATTCTTAATAGCTAACTGGATTTTCCTGTGTTCTGAGCTGTATCCGTTGCCTTTTGCCCTTTCACTGTACATCTCCCATAAGAGTCTGGAGTCATCTTCTCTAAAGCCTCCCAATAGGTAGCTGCAGACAGCAGTGAAACCTCCCTTTAGCTGTCCCTTGTTCAGGTTAAAAGCAACTAGCTGCCTCAGCCCTGGTGGCCCCTCCATTGGACTTGCTCCAGGTGGGTGATGCCTTTCTTGTGCTGAGAAACACAAAGCTGGACTCAGTACTCCACCTGACCTCTGACCAGTGCTAAGTCAAGGGGAATGATCACTTCTTGCAGCCTTCTGGCTGCAATTTTGCCAACACAGCTTCACAGAGATATTCTGAGTTTAGAAGGTCAGCTCTCTGATGGACAAATCCTGAGAAACCTGAGCTAAAGTTGGCCTGGCCTTCACAAAGCAGGGGTGTAGTACATTATCTTCAGATGTCCCTCCAAAGTAGGCTGGCATGCAGGTCTGTGAATCTCCTCAGTGGGTTGCAGTCACAGGCACCCACCTTCAGCACAGGATCCAGTCCCTGCACACAACTCCTCAAAGAGTATATCTACATGGACCAGCACAGACCTGCCCAGAGTCTAAGCACTCCAGACTGATCCCTACTTCATCCCAGAGGACACAGAATACCTTGGGTGAATAAATCACACAGGGAAAAAGAACGGATCATCTCCACAACATCAGTGCACAAATGAAACTCCAACACAACCAGCCAAAAGCTGCCTTTCACACCCCCAAGTCCAAGAAGAGGCACTTGCATTTGCCCATACTCATCTGAGTAGACATAACCAGAGCCTGTGACTATGAACAGCCCATGGGCAATGCTGGGGGGGGCTGGGGGGGGGGAAGAAAAGCTAACCAAGAAAATAAAAGAGAGAAGTCTATTCCTAGACACTGTCACTAGGTCTGGTATCTTCTGGCATGTCCTTTGTAAGTCAGCTCTTATTTAAAACTCTCTCTTACTCTATATGTTAATTTGTTTGCAGAAGTAAACTCTGTGAATGACGTGCTTCTGGTATAACAGCTAACCAGGGAAAAGATAAAACACTTCAAGCGTATAAAATTCCGCCATGTCAAGAACTAACCATAACTGATTGACAGGATGACAAAGAGAACTGCCTGCCTTTGCTGTGGGATAAACCAGCACACTTAATATATGTTACTACATGCCACCACATTTCTGTTTTACTTGAGCCTCACATTGTTTGTATGAATCTGTAAGAACTTTCTAAAACTCTTCTGCTGTCCCAGAAATGACACTTCATGACCATGAACACTGGAGACTTTTACTACACTATTCCCAGAGCAAAATATCTGAGTTTGTAGAGCATTTTCTTACAAGCCATAATGAGCCTAGACACTTACCTGTTCTCCAGTCAAATAGAGAAGCCAAAGAAATCTTCTGTCTAAGCTCCGCAAGGAAGCCATCACCTCAGATGCTGGCTCTTGCATAATGCAGTAGGGCTCAAATGTGCATGGTGGCCTCCGAACGTCATGTGAATAATTGTCCTATCTACAAATAAAAAATTACTGTAACAAGAATCCTAGAGAATGTTTTATAAAATGCCTTTATTTCAGGAAAAGTCTCTCCTCTTTGGGGGAACACACAGCCACAGGAGCTTTAGGGGCACAAACTCCACATTTCAGCCATATGTACAAGAATTTGCCAAAACAAGTTTTCAAGTTGGAGGCACTAGTATACAGCTGTATGCCTTAATATAGATTTTATCACTGTACAGAGACTCTTGAGTTCCACTAAGGAATTACAAGGACACTTGGACATCCAGTAAGGCATCTGTTTCCTTCCTTATCCATGCAATTATAGAAAACAAGTAGAAAAACAGTACCCTGTGACTTACATTACAAATTGCTATTAAGCAACAAGGTTTGAATATTGCTATACTGAGTGAAAACTTCCATTATCAAGCCAGAGGAAAAATTATTTGTTGGATATACATAAGAGATACTCATGACCTGCTTATGAATATCCCACTAGCTGGAAAAAAAGGACACCATGCGGCATTAAGCAGACACATGATTTTCTGGTTTATTTCTTGAACATGAGCCTTGACTTGATGTTTTTTTGGTAAAGATCTGCTTGGTGAAATAAGTCACGAAAATTCTGAAATTCTTTCTCTTCTGGGACATCTAAGTGAGTGTTTCCAAATTCCTTACATTAACACATCAATAGAATTTGTTACAAATTACTAGTTTGTGCCAGAAAGTTTATAGCAAGGTACTGGCCTGCTATCAAACCACTAACCCTCTAGGACTGGCTTAGAGACAATTCAGTATGCTACTTAGTGAAAGAAAGTATACAGCCTATGAAGGCCTGGAAGACTTATTTCACAACGTGGCTTGCTTACTCGGTGATCTAGCTTGGCAGCTCTACACGCAGAGGGGGACCCCACCCAGGCCTGCTATGCTGAGACCAGACTATCTGAGCCTTTGAGTCTCCTATTTGGCTCAGATTGCTGCAAATTGTATTCAGACTCTATGTTTTAAAATAAAGGCAAATGACGTGCACAGGCATCACCCTTTATATAGGATGGAGTGACGATGCTCCACTCCCATTCAGCAAGCAACATTAAAGGGCAGAAGCTGCATTTGAGTGACAAAGCTGAACTGGTAGGGCTCACTGATACTTCATCTCAGGGTTTGGGGTTTTCTCCTTTTCCTAAGAGGAAGACCTATACCATACTTTCCTCCCACATACTGTCTTTCATCCTAAAATACTTCCCAGTTTAAACAGGTATGTTTACAGTATTTTTTTTCCCATCCATTCCTGAGCCATAGAAATACAGAAACACTGCACTGTAATGTGCAGAACACCACTGCTTTTTAATTGAAGCTGGGAAGCAGCGAATATTACCTTTACCTGGAACTACAAAGGTAATTAAAATAGCTGGAACATCAGACTAATTAAAAACCCTTCTCTGACGTAGGAAGTTTGTTACTGAGTCCAAATGATAGATCTGTCTTTTAAGATCATCCATGTAAGGCATTTTTTTTTGTATAAAAAGGCATTTCTGCTTTTTGCATTTAAAACATAAAATAAGCATTCAGATCCTTACAAGATGCTTCTGGACTCAAAGGAGATGTTTGTGTGTGCTGACTCTTCACACAAGCTAACAACTGTATTTCTGTGAAATTCCATTTCCTTAAATTATGACTCAACCTCAAGTGCTCCTCTTTGATTTAAGGTTACAAATTAGTTTTGGGATTATTTTAAAGCACAGAGCAAAAACAGGACCCAAAGAATCACGGAATCATAGAATGCTTTGGGCTGGAAGGGACCTTTAAAGATCATCTAGTCCAATCCCCCTGCAGTGAGCAGGGAGATCTTCAACTAGACCAAAAACTATATTAAAACCATTACCCCTTGTCTTGTTGCAACAGGATCTGCTAAAAAGTTTGTCCCCATCTTTCTTACAGACTCCCTCTAACTACTGAAAGGCAGCAATAAAGTCTCCTCAGATCATTCTCCAGTCCAAACAGCTCTCTCAACCTCATAGCAGAGGTGTTCCAGCCCTCTGATTACAGCATAGGAGGCTGTTATCATGAGTTATCATGTAATCACATAAAGAGGCTGTGCATCTTGCTCTTTTCCTCCTCCATTTGAGCACTAATATGTCTTTGTCTTCTCAGAGATTTCATGCCACTTTGAAAAACTATTCTATTGGTTTTTCTTTAACATCTGCCACACTGCTTACACCAAGAACTTTTCTGACTGGCCACAACTGCAAGCCTAACAAAGACTTTCTAGAAATCTCCTTCAGATTTGAGACCTAAGTCATGGACATTTTACACTGAAATGAACAGAACAACTGCCAAGACCTTGAGGTACCTGGCATTTGCAACATGGCAACCTTCAGCAGCCAGAAGGGAGAAAGTGCAGCTCTCCTCCTCCAGCAGTCCACACTCAGAGTAGCTGCCTATCTCTCTCTCTCTTCTCTCCCCTGCTAAATCAAATTCACTGTTATTCTTGTAGCTTAGATAGCACTAGAATAATAGTGCCTTTAAAATACATGTGCTTTTCAGAGATGTTCACCACTAAATCTTGTTTGTTTCTATTTCACTGATTAACACTGGTACAACAGGTGAAGTCATCCATGGGTTTGTGTTTTGCTTTACTGGCATTTAAGCCATATGTTCATATTAACCTTTTGGAACCAAAATACAGCAATAGGCAAGACTCAATATATTTCATCTCACCTTAGAGCAGCAATTCTCAGACCGTAACAGGGCAAGGTAATACCTCTTAGGGGATAAGAGAAGCCTCATAAATGCTGCTCCCACTCTGTCCCTCTCCACCACTGAATGCTTTCTCCATTCTGGCAGCCATGGGAGGACAGTGGTATTTATGTCAGTAGGAACATAAGGATGAGATAGAGTGGGTGTAAAAGGGCCAAAAGGCAATGGCTGCTTTCATGGTGAAGACTATTGGATTGGAATAATTTGATTAATCCTCTTCCTCATCCCTGGGCAATGGTCACCTGAACCATTACAACCAGCTGAACTCATGCAACAAAGCCAGAACTACAGAAAAGGCTGCTTTTTCTCTTTGTGAAGTTGTTGAAGGCCATCAGCTCAGATGGTGCCACTTTAAACCTGAGTGTGAGAAGCTGGGTTGTGAGGTAGAAAAGATCTCTGCAGAGTTAGAAATGGCTCAAAGACCAGGGTAATCATGCCTAGGAGAGGGGCAGGTTCTGGATCCAGATACCATGAACAAGCTTGGCTCAAGGGGTGTTACTAATCCCCATAAGGTATTTTCAGGATTTGGTATGGGACAAGGCCAACTTTGAAGGAACTTGTTCTCAGGAGTACAGGAGAGACAACAAAGCACACAGCATTTTGCCGTATGGAAGCCAAGGAACTACAGACAGGTGCAGAACAAGAGCACTGACATGAGAGAAGAAAACTAGCATGATAGAGTCCAAAGAATTATAGCAAATAGGAAGGGGGAAGTTGGCATCATGTAAAACATGTAAGATGCTAACTTTGAAAGTCCTGTTGCATGTCTGGCTGTGGCAGGCATACTTTCAAGGTACTAGCTTTCAGGCATCATCTTTAATCCATTTGTACTATGCAATGAACTTTCATACCCTATTTCAATATTCTTTCCCCATTGTCTATTTAAAATTCATTGTTTTCTCCGATAGACAGGAAGAGTTTGAAAATATTCTTCTGGTGTGAATCCACCAATCCTGTACTTCCTCCTCTTATTTTGATTATAAGGACATACCAGTGGAGAGAGACCTGTGATAGTTATTGGCTCACAGACATGGGGCACAGAGGTTGCACAGGCTGTGCCAACAACATTTTTCTTCCCACTTTTATAGTCCTGCTGCTCAGCAACTCTACATCTGAGCTAAACAGAAGAAATACTGCTATAGAAACCTCTCCCAGTACCAGAGTGACACAGAAGTCAGTGAAACACTTATTTTACTTCATAATTCTTTCCATCTTTCTGTTCAATTCAAAATAAATATTTTTGAAAATACCATTGAAAATAATGAAGTCACTCTTACCTAGTTCAGCCAGTGTCTCCAAAAGAGCTGAAAATGGTTAAACTGATATTTATGCAATTCATCTTGACTCTGCAGCCTGCCATCACCCAAAAAAACCCTTCCCCTTATTGATAAGGGGAAGTTTATCTAACTACAGTCTTGGATTACCTTAGTTCAGTCCTGAGGCAATACAGATGCCAATTACATGACACATGTACCATACATCTTTAAATTCTTTGTAAAACAATCACTGAGAAAATATAGCTGACATGCTTCCTTACCCATTGGTATGGAATCAAACTTTTAGTGTGTTTGCTAAGTGGTTCATTCCTCTGTGTGTACCAGTTATGGTACAGCAATTGTGGATTTACCCAGGTCTGTAAGAAGTCTTTAATTCCCTTACTAAACATCAGTAAGCCTACATGCTGTCACAGCACCTGAAGTGTTAAAGCAACTGCTCATCTCCCTCCTCTTTCTCTTTACATTAGGGCTGCATTTGACCCTCTGGGTTTTCACTGAATTCTTTGTGGTCAGTAGGGGCCAATTAATCTTGTACAATCTCTTGTCCTTTGTACAAAGAGCTAAACAAATAAAAATTGTAATTTTGCTCTAAAGGAACAGGTTGGGGTTTTTTTAATTTGAATAATTTTCATAAAGGCAGAAAACTTTTTGTCCTTCAGTCTCTAGAGTCTGATCATTAGATGACTAAGGCAACTGCAAATGGTTCAGGATCTTTTTTATTAATATGACCAAAGAGGTTTTTCAAACTGCTATTCGACTCAAGTCAACTTACTCAGTTTTTAAAAGTACCATTTTGTCTAATCTGTTAATTGTGTAGACAGGTCTATGTGATATCTTAGTTAACTCACCTCCACATTAATGTTATCCTTGCTGTCATTGATGTCACCAGTCTATATCCCAAGGTAGCATCATAACCTCTTCTAGTGTGGCCAGAGAACATAAATACCAACCAGAATTTCTGCTTTTCCAATCATTTTAATCCACAACAAACTTTAATGAAATAGCACTCTTCATAGAACTGTCTCTAAACGCCTAAATCTTCCTATGATAATCTTAAAGAGCAGTAGACTATAAATTGCTTTCTGTTAGAAAAAAAATACTGATAGAGCATTAAACCTACCTTCATTAAATCAGCAGACACGTGAGAAAAAATTATGTAAAGCCACCCTCAAAATTCCCTCCATTTTTTTCCAAAGAGAACACTCGAAATTTCTACCTTAATGAACTCGGGATTTTGAACCTTACCAGAACATTACTCTGAAGAGCCTATGTATCATCTTAACCTACCTGTCAGATAATTAACTTCAAGACAACCCTATTCTAACCACATTTCTCAAATTTCCCCTTCTAGCAGCATCCTAACATTGTTAAAGAAATCTCAGACGTAAACCTCTACAAACCAGGAACTTGACCATGCCTGAGGAATAAATGCAGGACTTGACAACACGCCTCCACAGCCACCAGCATGAATCCCATAAACACACATCCTAGGAAGTGTATGGCCACAGAATACACCTTCTTCCCTCATTGAAATCACACTTATGAAAGCAAGTAATCACTGTTCCCCAGAGAAACTCATGAATAAATCAATACAGGAACACCCAGGTACTTGTGCTTTGTGCTTTTCACAAAAAAATAGGCTACCTTTGGTCTCTTAATCCTGTTACTCAAGAAAGACATTCTGGCTACTTGAAAAACATGGATTCACCAGAGCTACAAGTTTTATATCATATTATAACTTCCCCCACCACCTACCATTGCTTGTTCCATGGAAAACCCTGACTCTATCACCAACCTCAACATTTCTTCTTATTGATTGCTGAAACAATGGAAGCATCAACTGAAAATTACACCGACTACAAGAAGACAGACTGAATTTTGATTTAAGTACACTTTTATGCAGGTGACTAACCTCCAAAGGAGGAAAGAGAGATCCCCATTAGGAAAGCTTCCTGTACTATGACTCTTAATAAACCATATGCGTAGTATCATAGAAAGAATTTGAGGACTTTGAACAAAGAAATTACTTCATTTAAAGTTTCAAGATAGTAATGTTTGGGATTTTTTATTGCATTCAAGGTAATAGAACTTTTACAGTCTTTGAAAAGAAAGAGTTTTTCTTCACAGGAACACCCAGCTCCATCCTCAATTTCCTTCACCAACAGAAAATATATATTTGCCAAGTGTTTATGCAAAAAGGGAGGTAACAGTAAAAGAGCTGGATAAAAGACATCACCAACATATAGTAGGTTCTACTTCCTATATAGTAGGTAGTCTTTCCTACTGTTACACATGGGATTTCTGATCTGGGAAGTACTGTACAATAAAGCTCTAAGGTAAAGCCATGCTAGGCAACTGAAGAAATAACACAGAGTGACAAATACCGACACAAAACGTAGCTGTATTCCAAAGGAGTCTGTTAAAAATGACACAGGCTTATTCACACTTCAAAATCTAATCATTTGGTTCATTCCCTCCATTCTATTTCAGCCGGGGTATCTGTAAGACGTTAACCCACCGTTAAATTGGTAGCCTTCTTTGAGCAAAATTGATCATAGTCATGACTACTACTTTTCTTTTATCATTCAGGGAACAAGTAATTCTGCATTACGGTAAGCTTTCTGATTTGAATTTTGTTTTCTGGCTCTCTTTGATTTTTTGTCTGCCATCATTCCTGTTCCTGGGGATATATTTTGCCACTTGCTAAGTTCTGAGAAGATAAAACACTATGCAATTAAAAATTCTTAACTGTCCAAAGCATGTGTGTTTGCATTTGTGGAGGCTCTATATTTATTCTCTGTCTCCCTGGAAAAGCTCCTAGCTTTTTTCTTTCTAGCTCATCTGTGGCACTTCATTTGTAACATACTACAGGCTTCCAAAGACAGATGCAACACAAAAGGAAAAAGGGAGAGAGAAAATGCTGAGTTCATCACCATAAATTATTGATGTTTCTTCTACTTAACTTACTCATCAGGATTCATTGTTAATGAGGGGTGGATTTTAGCTTTAAATTTGCCATGTGGCACTGCAGGCATTCAATTTGAAGCATTGCATTAAAGAGGATTTCTCCTAATGTGTGTCTCCAGATCTTTCTGGTTCCATTTTCTGCACTAGGTCTTTACAACTGTGACTTGGCAGACTCTGGTAGTGTTTATCCACAGCACAGAATGCAATAGGAAACAAAAAGACAAGAGGAAGATTTTTATTATGTATCTGATAAAATACAGAAACAGATGATATGCAATTGCTCTGGAATGAGTTGATTTATTTAAAGGGTTAATTGACTCATTGTATTCTTATGGGGTAAACTGAAATTCAGATGAATTGCAGTGATCCAGTGTCTGGGAACACCAGGAAATCTGCCAACATACATTACTGAATTTCCATCTCCCAATTTTCAACTATGTTAAATTAGGGTCAGATGCTGCTGTTATTGTCGTGTCTGATGTTGGGCTCCCACTGCCTTGACCAGAAACAGAAGCTGGTTCATAAGCTGGGGTCAGTACTGGGATATTCTCAGTTAAACAGCCAAAATGAAAATTAGGAGGGAAGTGGGAGTGAACAGGTTTGGGTTTACCCCAGAGAAGTTTCCACCAAAGTGTGCTAAAAATATGAAATGGAATGACAAATTGATTCATTCTGGGGTTTTGCCAGAGGGCTCCAGCAATGTCCTGACCATCTGAACTGAAATGAGTGGGACCTTCATCAAAGACTGCAGGAGGATCAGGCATCAATCAGTAAGGCATCATTATGAAAACTCCATTTGGCCTGTTGTGCCATGAGGCTCCTTAGGACTGAATGTCATTTGCAGGTCTCCACACAGCACCTACATACCTTCTGATATAAGTATCAGCCACAGACATCTGTGCAAGAAGAACAGCCCAAGGCTGAGAGGCTGAAGTTCAAAGTCCTGGTCCATCATCTACTTCCCATGGGACTTTGGTAAACCTGCATTGTCTGACTATGCCACAACTCTTTATCTGTAAATTAATACTAGCAGTTCACTGCTTTAAAGATCTATTGCAGAGATAAGTACATTATAGCTTATACAATGGGTACAAGATCAAATGAGTAGCTAAGACAGGCAGACATGAACATCCTGGGGGTTTTTTCATTTTAAATCAGGCAAACGAGCAATTAAAGTGGCCTTTTTCTGTGACACAATAAAAAGGAGTAGAGAAAAAAAGTACCAACTTAAAGAGCTGCTCCTAAAAATATAAAATGTATTTTAATTATGAAGGGGAATTAATTTTAGATGGACTGAGGAAAATCTCATGTGGCATCCAGCCAACCCATCCATCTCCTATCACCTGAGAATTTCAGCTTTCCAAACAGACCTGTAACATTCCACTTCTTGGGATCTTCTCTGAATACCAAGCTTATTATCTTTCAACTCCTTCATTATCTGTCACTGTCATAAAAAGCAGCATATACTCCTAAGAAAATTAAACATTGAAGAAAAAAAAATATATTAGGCTATCTAATCACCCTTCCCTTCCCCTTTCCAGGGTTTCTCCCTACTGTATCATCTTTGCCCTTCAGCCACACGCAAAACCTTGTCAGCTTTCCCTCCACTCTTTCCCTTTTTGCCCCTCCATCTCCTGCTACTTCATTCCTTAAACTTAAAATGCATAGCAATATCTGAATCCAGCCATCTGGGACAGTATCAGGTGAGTGGGGACATGGTGCCATTCAGACAGTGTATGGTCACTGTTAGCTGACAGGGCTGAGTGCTCTTCATTTTGGTCTCCTCCTTGGACAACACAAATACCAAAAGTGATTAGAACTCACAGTACGGCCTAACTCAAAACTCCCCACATGGCTCCTTGGTGCTTTGCCCCAAGACTGATGACAATGCTCAGGTTCAGGCTGTGCCCAGCTTCACTTGGAGCAGTGGGACCTTGTGGCTACAGCATTGGAGAGCTTTTGGAGAGTGAGTCACATCCCTGGTTTTGCCACTGACCCGGAAGATGCCTTTGAGCAGATATCTCTAGCACAGTATCTCCTCCTGTAAAAGAAGATGCCCTTCATCATCAGGCACTGTATGAAGTACCAGCTGCCAGTAGCAATGGTAACATTCATAGCACAGTGCTTCCTACTCCAGTCCTAATAACTTCATATCTGGATAATGCCCTTATCAACCTCGGTTTCCTCTTATTTTCCACAGTACTGATATTTGCATTGCTTGCTTCAGTTTGGGCATCTCCCTCTATTTCAAACCACCTCAAACTCTACTGCTGCCTTCACCTGCACCCCTATCTCCTGCTGTTTCACCAGCTGCTTCATGTATAGCTCTGCTCCAGCAGCCACCAGATTAATGGGCAGAAAGTTCACTTATTTTTAATTTTGCAATACAGCTCACATCTTCCAGTGGCACAGTTCCACAGCACTCTCCTCCCATGACTGTACCCCTTCACCATATTCCACTGTCCCCAGGGACTTCACCACACTCCCTGGGTACTGCATAGTGCCCTGCGCTGAATGTTTGTGGTGCTTTCTAATGGAAAATAGTTTGAAAGATGCAAATTGTGATATTCCTTGAACAGAAGACTGGGAGAGCTTAAACTAGTTTTATTTAAATGCTTTTCAGAAATATAAATATATTAAAAACTCTAACCTCTCCAGCTATCAACAGCAATAGGAAAAATGAAAGAAATTGAAACAGTTAGCATACTTTCTAACTGAAAGAATAATCTCATTTTAAAATAGTGCTGTGGAGAATATAGGGATTTTCTTTACTGAAAAGGATGATCAGTTTTTAAAACAAAAGAAAAATGTTTGAAAAAGAAAAGAAAATCTACCAAATTAAAACAAAGGAACAAGGAAAAAATGCACCAAGTAGAACTTTAAATACTTTCTAAAAAATTGCACCTAATGATCTTCCAAAAGTTGAAGCTGTGTGGTATCTGCTGATTTCTGCCAGCTGAGGATCTGGCCCAGAACATCTCAGCTTTCTGATAAAATTATAATCAGACTAAAAAAGGACAGATTATTTAGTCCTCCTGAACACACATGAGATCCTTCACAGGGGTCATAAGAAACCCCACCTGAAAAACATGAGGTGTAGAAGGTGGAAACCTGCACTTTTCTTTCTTCCAACACAAGGCCGTGGATGTGCCTTATAGCCCCCAAAACAAGGACACACTTTTTCCTCACCCCCTATACAGCAAACCTGCTGCCAGGGGCTGGCTCAAGGGAGGCCAAGACCCACATCAGCAGAGACATTGAAAATAAGCTCTGGGCTGTCACATCCATCTGATGTGAGTAAGTTAAAAAACATATGGGATATTTGAGTATAATTTTTATGGATATCCTAGATTTGTTTAAATACATATTTTTATTAATATGTTAATTAGGTATTTATTAAATATTTAAGAACTGCTGATTTAGACTACAGTTATGCAGTGATTGATTAGGTTAAAAAAAGTTTGCTCTATGGTTGGGATGGCTTCTAATTTCTCATTTCAGGGTCCCTTGCTTTTGATATGTTTTGGGGTTTTTTTAAGCACTATTTGCAGGGATTCTGTTCAAAGTAGAGCAACACAACTTTGATCATGCATGGCCAATCCTAAATTCCTCTACTTTTAAATACTTTTTAATTATTTGTGGCTCTGCTCCAGAGTTGTTGTCCAGTCTGCTAAGATCTGCTTATCCTCTCCTGAGAATATTTTAATTTATTAATGCAAACAGACCTTGTAAATTCACACTTAGTGATTATTAATTTCTCTTCTGCTCCAGACACTTCTATCTAGGGTGTCTCATTTGAAGGGTTTGGGTTTGGTTTTTTTTATAATCTCCATTCATCTCATAATATTGAACTCTTGTCTTTACCATGCAAGGACGGCTGTCAAAAAATCTTGCTATAAGGGGGAGCAGAGTATATGCTTGAGATGGTATTCATAGAACTGACAAGCTCAAACACAGTTCCCTGGAAAGAGAACATGCAACAAAAAAGTAGATCAAGCTGTATGATATTGGCTGGTTATCCAAAATGTATAAATATTGATATAATGGGTTGAGCAATACGAAGGGGAACTGTTATCAGAAATCACAGAAAGCTGCTTTAGAGTCAAAATCTGATTTAGGTAATGAATATACTGCAGTCATACTCTCCTGCTTTCATTCTCATTCAGTTATCCCTGGCTGTCAAACAAAATAAATGGCACATCTCTTGTGAAATCATGTCTATATTAGCTTTCATATTTTTTCACCACTTTCAAATTGTCTTTTATATATATATAGCTCTTTAATTAGACATCCTGACAACATGGCAACAGATCAAACTGTTGGATGTGTTCTGAGACTCCTGCTGCTTATGTCAGTGTCATTTTCATTTCCTCAACCCCATTTTTACAATTTGCTTCTTGGATTAACTTTCTGAGGCTCCCTACTACCAAAGCATTCATCCTTAACAGTACTCCCCAAGTGAAATAAACCTAAGGTGATATTGCAGTTACTATGCCATGCTTGCAGTCTTGCAATTATGGCTGACACTGCTCCCAAAATGGAAACCATGTTTTGAAATTTTTAGGAAACAGAAAAAGCTCTGTCAAAATATGTTCCATATTCATTTTTCATGAGAAATATGCATAAAAAGCCTTCTCAGTTCTCAAAATGGCAAACCAGGATTAAAAATATGTTGTCTCCACATTGTCCCAGATGACAGGGGAGAGAAGAAGGAAAGAAATAAACCAAAAATGAATAATTACTAGCCATTAGCATTTCTATTTTAAACAATAAATTTATGTAAAAGTATTTTCATTTCTAAAAAAGACAATTTCCAAGAAGAAAAGTTTTCAAAAGTAAAATCCAATTACATCCCCTTCTTTCTGATCCAGTTTTTGCCCTTTGCTCACCCTAATCTTCTACTACACTGTGTCCATCTTAAATTGTAATATGCTTACAGCAGATTTGTTTTGCCCTGATTGTCCTACAGACACAATGCTGAATACAAAAATATACAGTAATAACAGCTTGGTGATCATGTGCGTTATGAAATGTCATCATTTTGACTGAGACAGAGGATACCAGAAATGAAAGATCATCATGGAAATCAAAGCTCTGAGTCTAGGAAAACTGAAGGGTTAGTGCATCTTAAAGTTATCAAACACTATGTTTTGGGTTTGAGTTTGGTTTTTTTCCAGATTTGCTTGTAAGCCAGAAGTATTCACATAGTTTTGTATCATTAAATCAAACTATCCAGAGCCAAAATAACTCATAAAGGACTTAAAGGCCACAATTTTGTTTCATGAATTCTCAAGGAGAGCAAAGGTCAAAACCATACAGTTTGCTTTGCTGCTCTTGTTGCTTTTTCTGATGACAGAACCGCAAAGTCCTGTTGAATTTCACGATTGAATGAATGCATAAGTCAATGTAATTCTATATTCCAATGAAATACTACACGCAGCTGAAAACAAAGTAAGTGCCAATGTCAAGCTCATCTCTGGCCTGCCTCATCTCTGCCTCCTAAGAGGAGTCATTACCTAGTATTTATTTACAAGACCAGGAAAAAAAAATCTTGGAAAAATAAAGGTTTCGTTCTCAGATTTCAGGCATGAAATGGTGTCACACTGTGTCATTTTGGATTTGCCATTTAAAGGCTTACAGTGTGTTTGCTTGAATAGTCCCTGTTTTTAAGAAGAGGAATTTAGTTCTTTGGACTCTGACAGTCTCAGAAGGGCTGTTCAGACGTTTTCATTAATTAGTTAATATTTGTGCAATGCTTAAAGTATCAAGTGCTATATAAATGTTAAGCTATGGAATTTGGTCGTACAATTAAATGGCAATTATAAACAATGAAAAATTCATATTTATATATTAGCTAGGAATTTATATGAGCATGACATATTTGATAGCTTAGCAGAGAGCTCCTAATCTATTCCAAACCATATAAAGTTTAGGGATATGGCCAACAGCCTATTTAAATAACAAAGCAAAAGTCATATTTTCCCCTGTGTTTCCATGTTAGCCTTTAAGGCTTCAATTAAAAGTAATTTAAGAACAGAACTTCCACATCTGATTTCCCCATGCAGTTGTCATCTACATGTGCAAAATACAGATTTGTTCCTGAAATCACATTATGTGCAAATTAAAAAAAAAAAAAAAA
>VYZX01007701.1:57693-128930 GCA_013401335.1 Brachypteracias leptosomus | reverse complement strand
TTACACACATTCAGGCTCAGATTAAAACCTACAGCCTTGAAAGCTCCCAGCTCCTCTGTTGACATTACAGAAGATAAAAGTACCAGAGAAATAGCAGAAAATACTGAGTGCCTTGTTACTTTTCCTGGCTTTTTCTTCTACATGTGAATGTCAGACTGTTAATGAAAAGACTCTTAATGAATCAACACTCTCACAACAGTGTCACTAATGAACTACTGGTAGCTGGAAATGGAGACTAAAAATACTGTGACTCCCTTTAGTGCAGAGTTATCTTATCAATATGCTGTAGCCAGAACTGTTAGGCTGAAAAATACATTTACTTAAGAAAATAACATCATGAAGCAGAACCACGGTAACAACAATACTTCTGTTGCCAGAACACACTTGTAGTTGGTGGGTGGCTTGTATAACTTGAGCACTTAATTAAGTGTATTTTTCCAATAAATACATTGTAGGACATTATTTTTACTGATGGCTAAATATCTGCTAAGTATCTACCCTATCTCTTAGGCAACCAGACTAGATTTTAATAACTTGGAGGACAAAAGAGCAACAGGAGCAGAGAGTCTGGTGAGGATGTCAGCATTTCCATTATAAACTCCATTTTAGCACTGTGGAGGGTACTCTAATTTGAACATTAAAACATGCTGGGGATAGCTTTTATCTGGGAGTGATTTTCTGGTTTTCTAATGAGTGCCATTTGCATCCATTTGGAAGAATCTTAAATGTACAGAGCATGCAGGGAGGGGGAAAAAGCTTAAACAAAGAATAAAAAAGAAGAAGAAAGCCATAAAACAGAGTGGGCTTCAGGGTTTAAATGCAGTATTGAGCCTTTACATTTGACTTAGAAAGCCTGATGCCAGTAACTGCAAAGCTGATCAAGAATGGGACCAAGGTTGCATGGGACCTTAAGAATACAGGTCTGTGCTGTATAATCTGGAGATGCTGATCAACAGCGATGCCATCATTAAATTGGAAACAAGAGACACAACATGCTACTCATTATGGTGAGAAAAGGTGGTCCCTTGGAAGGAGAAAAATAAATCCAATCCCTGGTCAGCCTGTAAATCCTAAGAACATGAAAACCTCTCTTTGGAGAAGTTTGTGTGTTAAGTTCCACTGTTCTAGGCACTTTCTAATTCCATCCCCCCATAAATTCAAAATGGCTTTCACTTCCTTCCCTAAATATATTTGTAGGAGTTTTATATGTGTTCTGGATCTGTTATGAATCAGCCACTCCATGTAAGAGCGCTTCAGGTATGAATAAAAATGGTTCTTATATATTCAGTAGTTTAATATATATATATTAAGCCTGCAAAGTTGTTTGTAAGGGAACTATTTTATAACTAAACTACGTTATTACTATGAACCAGGACAATAATATGTGTTTTAAAGCTATCTGGATACAAGTTTACATTAGTGGCTCAATCACCATCCACATCTTTAAAAAACAAAATTTAAAAAAAAAAAAATGCATATAGGAATTGTTGTCAAAATTCATTCAGGCAATTCCATTTTATACATAATCCATTTCCTATGTTTTAAATACTGAAATATTGATTTGTATTGCCAAGGCATCCTAAACTTACACAGGAAATAGGCTTCAAAGACCTTGCAGATTTTTAAATAAGTTCAAAGTAGTGTAAAGTGGCTTCTATCCACATGTTCTTATTTTCAGCTTTGTTCCTTTTTCTTTTCTTTTCTTTTTTTTTTGACTAACCTATACTTCTAGATTTTTCTACATAGGCTTTGTCATGCTATCCCAGAAACTCTGTATTCCTTCAGAAGTGAAGTAGATAGGAGTCATATCTGAAACTACAAGGCCGAGCAATTACTTGTTGTCCGATCTCCTGTGCTTGAAGAGGGCATGAGAAAGAGCTACCCACAAAAAAGCATAGAAGTACTCTCCTACATGAGACTGTGTTTACAGGTCTTGTAGTCAAAGATAAGGCCACTGACACATATAGAAGGTCCAGTTCTTTGCCCATTTCTAGAAAAAGCCAGGGGTCACAACCAAAGAGGAATTGAAAAGAAGAATTTTCAGAGTAATGTTTATCCAAAATTTCATCATCTTTCTTAAAAAGGCAGAAAAGTGAGTGGAAATATTTTAAGTGGTAAATTCATGTATTCCTAAGGAACTCCATCTATTGCTTCCTCTAGAAGAAGATGAGCCCTTGCTGCTTCGCACTACTAACTACTTTTAGCAGTTTTTACAGCCACACAGTGGGGACCAGCAGCAGAATGTGTGTGATGGTTCAGAAGACATTATGTCTTTATTTTCATATGTTCCTGGAGAACAATGTCATATTATTCTCATTTCAGAGGAGAGGACCTGAGGCACAGGGACTGAGGGCTTGAATCAGCACCACAGATATTGGTGGCAGTGGCCAGAAGACTGGCAAGTACTTGGCAGGAAGGTATCTCTGGAGGGCCATATCAGCCAAACCCACCTTGCAGACCAAAAAGCAGAGATAGCCACTGGGGAGTAATATTCATCTTTTACAGCTTTAATTTTACCAGCCCTAGACAGGATAGAACCACAGAGAGTAAAACTCCCAAAACTCAGCTGCCAAGCAGAGGTTGTGATGAGCCTGCAAGCCCATCTGAAATTTGCCATTCAACTGCGAATTGCACCAATCTCCCCTAAAGCAGGCCTTGGTACACATTTATGCCAGCTTGAGAAAAGGTTAAACACTTTCCCGGCTATTTACTTAGTAATGAGAACTCATATTATTTGGCCATGTGTTTTGCAGAGTGTTTCTTGCTCCTCCATTTTACTGGCAGAGAGTTGGTGGCCAATTGTATCCTTCAACAGTGAAAAGGAACACTGTTCTTGGCGTCTACTGTCCCTATCAGTACTAAGATGAAAAACCTTATAAGTGTGTAAAGGAGAAGAGAGTAAGTCCCATCTAAATGACATGTTGGGATTTTGGGAGGATTCAACTCCTCAGAATGAAACTTGAACAGCTGATGGATGATATAACCTGAATAAAAGTAATTAAAAGAAAATGAGTTCTGCCCTCTTGTACCCTCCTGACTCATGGCTTATTTTCTACTTCAGGATTTAGGAAAGCAAATGTCTATTTCTGTGTCCATCACCAAAGTGACATCACAGCAAGCTAATTAGAGCACATGACAGAGAGGTACTATTTTTGCCTTCAAATAAAGATCATTCTGTTGCATATCAACATTTTTCTTTTTTAGCTTGTGAGAGAAACTTCTTAGATACCAGGAAAGGATCCTCTTTCCCAAAGGTGGACGAAAATTATGCTTTTTCTACAGCTTGCGAGCTTCAAGATTAGAGTTGCCAACCATGCTGTATTAAAGAGGATGCAGTCGGCTGATCAAGCTTAATTTAGCCTTATGTTTGTGTTTCTGAAACATGGTAAACAATTTTTTAGCGCATACATGCTTACTGACTTGCAAACAAGAAACATTTTTCCTTATCTGAATAAAAATGAAATCTACAAATTCATGACCTGTGTATTAATTATGATTTTTATATTCCAAAGTGTATTGCTTCATGGAGGGGCCTAAATGCCACTATATACTTATATGCTCTGATAAAGAATATTCCAGGTGTTTATCACAGATAAACACTATTGCAGCTAAAAGACTATTTCTCCTTCTGTTTGGTGTCCATGTCATCATGCAGAAACAGCAATTTGTGTTCTGTTGGGACTACTCTTGACTGCAGAATGCAGGACACCCATGTGAAATGTTTGTTTCCCAAACTCTAAGACTGTGTGTCTAAAGCTGGTTGTCCAAATCTGTATTTAACAATTTGAAATCTATAAGTGAAAACATTATTCAAAAACAGATGACTTTAATCATAGTTCTTCACTGTCTGAGCTCCTTTTCCCCTAGTTTTTATTTATCTCTCTCTCCATCCTCAGAAAGGGTGACCAAAGGCACCTGAGAAAACAGCCCTTCCCCATATTGACTATAGGTCAATAAAATGCTTCAGTCCATTAGGAGATTCACAGCAAACAAATAATCATCAGTAATTTATAAAAGGGAGTTGTGCATAAGCAGACACGGGCCAGGCAGCTTGTGAATATTTCTATGGAGGTAACAGCCCACGCTACTCCATCAGTTAGCATCCAGTAGGACTCAGCTCTAGCTTTTATCCTGCTACTTTTTTTACAGCCAAGCAGAAAGTATTCAGAGGGGGCCTTGAGTTCTGGCTCTGTTGTCTGCATCTTGAAGTCTTAGAGACCCTAGAACAGCAATGAACACAAAGAGAAGGCACATGTTTCTCTGGCCAGTGATTCAAAAAACTCCAAAAAGCCCTTTCCAATGGGAAGATCTCATTAAACTAGCACTAGTGTCAGAGGTACAGTATATGGAGAAATGCTGTTATAGTGCATGACCAGATGAGGAGGAAAAACAGAACCATTATGATGGTTTTATGGACTTTCTGAATATATTCCTTAGTGTCACACAATTTTAACATTGCTCTGACAGGTTAATATGTGCAACTTGCCTCCAGGGGCTAAGATTAAGTAGCAACAAAGCTGAAGGGAAATAAACAGTGAGAGGTTTTTGTAAGCACTCTTTCTCTATGGGAAAACTTTATTTAAGTGAAAAAATGCAACATGGACGTGATTAAAATTGAACTCACAACAGGCAAAATTTAATTGTTATTTAAACAATGTTACATGCATCACCAGTAATTTTCTGATTTCTTTCCAATCACAACACTGTTCAAACAAAACCCCAGTACCTGTATGCTCTATCTCCATGTGCCCACCACCCAACCCATGGAGCATGTCCTAGACCACCATCATGGAGCAGAGGTGGTCCGGACCAATGAGGCATGGCCATGGTTAGGAGAAGAGAAGTTCAGGGAGCAGGGACTGCAGGGAGATGCCAGTGGAAAGCAAAGGCATGGGTGATATCTATGCTCTCCTAATGGCAGAAGATCCATTTGCTCCATGACCACAATCACCCAAGAATTGCTGAAAGTGGCAGTACAAGAGTCATCCAAGAAACCTGGTCATCACTGTTGAATGTGTCCATCTATTCCAAAATATTAATGCCCAGGACAAGCCACTTTCATCAGATGAGGAGGTATATTTTCCAGGTTCTCCCAGTCAAGCCAGGTCACCTTTATTTCACTCTTTGATGTAAGGGCAGTGTGTTTTTAAGAGATATTTCTCAAAGAGGGAAAAGCAGTCATTTGGCACATGAAAGACAGCAATGCTGTGAGAATAAGGGACAGCAGAACACAATGTATAGTGAGAGCAGAGGGAACACAAAGGCAGCAAAAATAGAAGACACCTGAGACTGGAGAAAAACAATAAAGAGCAGAAATCCATAAACAAGGACCCCGATAAGGGGCCAGGAGATGTGCCAGGGGCAGTGGAGGAAGTCACAGAGAAGGACAAAAGCACTGTGAGTTATTTATCAGCCACAGGATGGTCACGCTGCCTGGGAAAAAAATCACAGCACTGTCAAAAAGAAAGCTGCTGAGCAGCCATTGGGTTGGAAGGGAAAGGTGGGTTCGCAGGCAGTGAGAGCTTCACCCCTGTGCAAAGCTCAGGGCAGCCCTTGCCCTTCGTTGCAGCCCCAGGCTCAAGTGGCAGGTGGCAAGCCTGAGCTGAAGTGTTGCCAGGACTGTATCTGTAATGTTGAATTTAGATGGGAAAGTAATGAAAAGCATGAGGAAAACATTTTAGTACCATTAATTAATTGGTTTCTATATTATATTTAAAGTTCCTGGATGTTTTTTTCAAAGTCAATTAACTCAGCTTCATGTTTCTAGTAAATAAAAATCTCCATTTTGAAGCAGCCCTTTTTAAGCTGAGTGGAGGAGGAAATCAGACCCCCGATTCTGACCCTTACTCTGCAAATCACCATTTTTTTCCTCAGCAAGTTTAAGTGCACTGTTGTTGTTCTGCCAGCCCTTAACACAAATTAATGACTTAAATTACCTTTCATCTCACCTTATAAATTCTACCTTGAAGCAGCAGAAAGCCCAAGGGCTCTCGCATAACCAGATGAAGACAAGTTCACTGCCTTGAATCCTTCCCATCTTGCTCCACTTTACATCAATTCTTTATAAGAAGAGGTCTCCAGGGCTAATAAAGAAGCTGGCCATGCAGCAGAAGGTGCCGTGGGACTTTCAGAGGTAAAAGCCCGTCTTGCAGTGACTCAGTGCACTCCATTAGTCCTAGGAAACACAGGGCACATAGAACACGGCAGATGTGCCCTCACTTGCCAGGCTTCAGACAAATGCAATCAAATCTATTTTAATCATCTATGAAATGCAAATGCATTTCACTTGCAAGATCCATTGTCTTCCTCACTGAAGCATACGATAATGTCAATTAAACATCGTTGCTAACTTAATAGGTGTTCTGATTGCCTATGGGAAATTATCTTTACTTTTTTTATTATTAGTAGTAGTAGTATTTCACATCACAGAGGTTTTAAAATGTTTTAATAATTGTGTTAGGGTTTGTTTGTGTTCTCCCTTTTTTCAGCTCTGTGGTCAACACCCATCCACACTGAGCAGTGAAACTCATGTTTACACTCAGAGGAACACTGCGTAATTCTGAGTATTAAAAATACCCTTTCCAATTTCTTCTAAATGGGTCCCACGCAGATGTGGCAGTTGCATTAATCTGCTGGCAATCTCACTCACACACACAGGCTCCCATACACGCACACAACCCCTTTGTTATTTTGCTAGAAATGGCCAGGCAGCTGTAAAGATGTTTATTCTCAGACCCACATGAAAAATGTTTGCAGTACGTATGTAGCCTACAAAGTCAAGAATGATAAGCATTTAAATCAGACTGGCCATGCAAAGTCAATATTTCGATATCAGAGGAATTGATTCTTGATCTAGTGCCAGCGTTGTGTACTCAATGTACTGCAGAAAAATCCTCGCCCAGCCTTCCTGCCAGCACACTGTTAGGGATGACAAGCATGCAGTTATCTGATAGAGCAGATATTTGTTCTAAAAGATGATTTTCATTTCAAAGACAAAACATGAAAAGAGCTTACTTGTGGGGAAACCAAATACTGTATTCTCCTCTTGATAAATCAAGCTTTAGAGAAATAAAGCCAAAGAGAGTAGGATTCTGAAAAGAACTTCTGTAGCTTTTTTCATGCTTTTTCAGCTACTCAGCTGGCTTAACTCTGCCAACTAATAATCTTGTGTTTCCCTAAGATGTGTTGAGAAAGGGTTTATTTGCAAATAATTACTTAGTGATAAGGATGCATGTCTGTTTGCTTTTAAACAGACCCTACAAAGCTAATTAGGGGGTTTATGGTAGAACACAGGGTTCTATATGGTTTATACCTTAAGCTGCTAATTATGGGATTTTCAATAGCATCTTTTTCTTTCCTTTGCAGAGGACTAAGACAGTATTATGCAACAATAAAAGCCCTTTTTCAATCAAAAAGGTGAAATTTCTTTATGTCACAGTCTTGTCAGCTCTCCTCATCACTGGATTTACATAAAAGTAACCAAGTATGAGTAATAACAGACGGTAGAGGAAGGCATCTTCATATCCTTCAAGACCCAAGGACTAACACAATAGTCCTTTTATATTCTGCAAAGACATCTTCACTATTTGGACACAGACCTCCAGATGCACTTTCTAATTGCAGTTAGCAAGCAGCATGCCCTTGACACAACACAGAATAAATATAACCTGCCCTTTCAAGTGTGTCACTGCGCTCAAAGCTTACTTTAAGTCTTCACACTACTAATCAGACCTTATATAAAGAAACCTAACCACGCTTATACCCACAAAATTCAATAGTATCACACTTAATGCTGCTTTATTTTAGGATGACATCAAGAGGGATTGATACCAAACTGCATCCGACTGCATTTACCAAGGGCCTACCTCGCTCACTGCTCTTCCTTAGGGCATAATAAATAATTACCTGCATGTTTTATTTCACTGCCAGTCTTTTATGCAAGTGCAAACATGGAGCATCTGTCCAGTTGCTAAGAGGAGAAGTAAAGGGTAGATTGTAGAGAAAATTAATCAGAAGCATATCAGAACCTTACTGGGATGCAGCCCAATTAAATTCAATACACACATCCACCATGGAGGCCATTAATAAGCCGCTAACAATTTCTGTATGTCCCTGCTGGGCTTTATACAAAATTTTGCCCCTATAATGAACTCTGCAGGCTTTAGAGGTGGGATTTTCAGAAGTGTTCAACACTAACCCAGCTCTGCTCTCCTTGAACTCAGCAGGAATTTTAACCATCAGGTTTAGGGGGAAGGTAGGGAAAGGTCAGCCTCGAATGCTTTCCAAAATCCCACTCCGCCAATCTGCTTAAGCCTCGCACAACCCTATGGGGAGAGAAGTTTTGTTGTATTTGTTGCACAGAGCAAGGAGATTTGGTATACAATGATCATCAGAGTATGTGCTGCAGAAGCACAGAGTATTCTTGCGTTGTTGATCCATCAAAGGAATGAACCTTCAAAATAGCGCATAAGCCTACACTAATAAGCAAATTTTTCCTACCCAGGGAGGGTAACTTTATTTGCACTCACGTGTATAGCCTAGAGGCCCAAAATACAGCTATTGATCTAGTCCCTTAAACAGAAAAACCACCAAAAGGCAGGGTTTTACACAAGACTAATAAGCTGAAAAAATTCAAACCGAACAGAAAAAATGTCCTGAAATTTTGAAACCTGCTTGTGAGAATCAAACTTTCTGACAAACCGTGGGAACACAGAGCAAGTAATAGCAGCTCTACTAGTAGGCTGTTGATTCAGGCTTCAAATTAATTATAAATTCCTAATGAATTACGAAGTGCTACCCCTTGCTCTGCTTTCCCATGGCCTGAGAAAGATAAAGATTCTCAAAAGCTCAGAGCCAATTTTTGTTTTATTTCTAAACAGTCAATCTCACAAAAGGTTTTACCTACAACTTGGGGACTTGCTTTTTTATATTCCATCCATGTATAGGCTAATCAGCTGGTGCAGTGATCTGTGACACCTAGATAGGAAAAATGCATATAAAAAGCAAAGGCAGAACAGAAGGGACCCAAATATTCTGCCAGGGCCATGGCAAGGGCAAAGCAAGAAGGATGTTCACCCTTGGCATCCCATGGAGGAAGGTGACAAACAGAGATGGAGATCTGATGACCATTAGCTGCTGTTGTGCTCTGAGGAGTAGGAGTGGTCCATGCCTGTGAATGGAAGAGGATGTGGCGGGGTCTATCGGGTGAGAAGCACCTGGTGCTCATGACCCAGCTTTCTCTCAGCAGCATCCACCTTGCATCACAGGAATGAAGAACTCTTTTCCTCCACAGTGTGACTCTGGCACCAGGTCAAAGAACAATGGGCCAATAGACACAACCAGCCAGGTCATTACACCACAGCCCAGACAGCACAGCCCCTTGCTAACAGAACCACACAATCACAGAATTGCTAAGGCTGGAAAGGACCTTTGAGATCCTCAAGTCCAACCTTTATCTATCTCTACCAGGCCATTTCTACACCATATCCTTGAGCACCCTATCTAAATGGCTTTTAAATACACACAAGGATGGTGATTCAACCACCTCCCTGGGCAGCCTGTTCCAGTCCTCAACAACACTTTTGGTGTAGAAGTTTTTCCTAATGTCCAACCCAAACCTCCCCTGGTGTAACTTAATACCATTTCCTCTTGCCTTGTCAGATGCAACTTGTAAGAAGAGACCAACACCAGTCTCCCTACAACCTCCTTTCAGGTAGTTGTAGAGAGCAATAAGGTCACCCCTGAGCCTCCTCTTCTCCAGGTTAAACAACCCCAGTTCCCTCAGCCGCTCCTCATAAGATGTCCTCGAGAGCCTTCACCAGCTTTGTTGCCCTTCTCTGCACCCTCTTCAGAACCTCAGTGTCTCTCTTGAGACAGTAACGGGTAATAGTCTGAGGACTGTACCAGACCAGGGAGTTTCCTGCTGATGGCTCTGACCTGGGGCCCAGGGAAGCAACAGACTTCTCTGTGGGATGGATCTGGTCAACATATGGGGCCCTCTGTCTCCCTCAGAAAGGAATCGTCGACTACAATTACCATCCTTTTTTTCTTAACAGAAGCAGTCCTAATGCATGCGGCTGACTGACTCACCCAAGGCACCCCCACAGATGGGGCTTCATCTACATCCTCACATACCTGGCCCTCGCATCTCCTCTCATCTCCTCTGGCCCAGCTCTAAAGGGACTTGGGTATTGGCTCTGGTGGGGTCAGGACAACAGAAGGGTATGGCAGGAGGCACAGGGATCACTCAGGAGAAGGCTTCAGCTATGGCCATCTCTGGCGCAGGCCCACTGCAGAGGCTGAGCAGGTGGGGAGTGGAAGGGGGATTTTCCCCTGCCAGTCTCTGCAAAACAGCAGTCCTTGGGCTAGTGGTCCCCGTGCAAGACAGGATCTCATAGGTTTGGCTGGGACTTCTTTACAGGGTGTGAAAGAGACCTTAACAGCCCACACCTCAGGGTGCTTTTCTACCTGATTTTACTAGCCCTGTGGCAAGACCTAGTAGCCTTTGCAGAGCTGTCATCTCCTAAAACCAAAGTCAGCCCAACTATGGGTGCTGTTCTCAAATTCTCCCAGCTTCATTGCTTGTGCCACAGACCCAGTGTCAAGGCTCAGCCCTTAGAGCCAAATCACCAGGGGATGCTCATGGCTCCCATCCTCACACAAACATCACACTAGCAATGGCAAAGCTTCTTTTGTTTTCCTCTGCTGAGTTTCGGTCTCTATGAGTTTAAGAAGGATCTATATTAGTCTGGGCTTTGTATGTTTATTTAGTTATTTAGTTATTTATTTTATTTTCTAGTCTTTCCAGTAGTATACATCTCACTAAGAAGCAGTATCTAGGAGGAAAAAGGGTGGTACATGCAGCTCAGCAGATTGAAACAATCTTTTGTTTCAGTCATTAGTGAAGGACAGAGTGGTTACAGCTGAGTTTTTGCTTATGATTACAAAATCAACATACAGTATATATAAGTAACCTTAAAAACTTTTAGTGTCCAGTAAGCATTGATCTCTAATTCATTATGTTTGTTCATTCCAGGACTCAGCAGCTTTAAATAAACTGTTCTGTGAAGCAGCAGCCTTTTGGTAGATGACGGGAAACAAAAGTATCCAACCATGTAGTATTCCCAGTTTGCCTAGCATAGATTAGAGTAGAAACTGTCTCTAAACATATGTATGTACAGCACTACTCACAACACAGTCCTGGTCCTGATTGGAGCTGGTAGCTGTTATCATAATAAAAATCAGTAAATAAATCATGATGTGTAAGAAAAGCCATTTGGCCAGAACCCAATGGCACGTGACCAGAAGATGGCAATATTCAAAATGCAGGACCTATACAAGTGTACTTATGGGTCATATGTGTTGCAGTTATCCCAGGTTACCCCCACCTCCTTCTGTCAGTGATATGAAACCTCCACAACCAGCTGAAATCACCTTCTGAGCCAGGAGTAGGAGTAGGTAATTTAGTTTCCATGGTAATGCAGTTCTGGACCATTCTTAAGCAGAAGCTGCCAAGTATGACAAATGGTAGGTGCTGATTTTTTTATGTGAACAGCTATTCACTATGAATTGAAATGAGATTGCCAAATTCACTTTCCTTGGGACTGGAGCTAGGGTCAAAAGCTATTGTTACATTCAAGCCATAGTCCAAAACTAGCACTTTAGCCACCCATCTCCAGCTGCAATATAGAATTTTTTAAGTCATAGAATAAAAATGAATGACTCAATATCAGAGTTGTCAAATAGATGAGACAGATTTACATCAACCAATTCTAAAATGCTCTGTAGCCATGAATTAAAGGAAACACATGACAAATGACTCTTATTCATTCCCTTGTGGGGAAGAAATTCTGTTTTAAACATTGGTGACTGTTGTGCAGTTTCTATTATATATATGTATATATGAAACTTGCATTGGGATAAATACACAAAATGGTAAGGGCTTGAATTCAGATACTTTTCTTCAATGAGCCATCACTGTATAATAAACTATAGTAGGTTTTGAACACTGCTAATCTCCCCAAACAGTATGTAATTGGTCTTGGAAAATGCTGTAATACAACAGTTAGTAACATGATGAATAAAAGAGGAAAAGGTCTTTTTATTTTAGCCTTGTTTTCCTTCAGAATGAAGCAATAGGAAGACAGTGTGCCAGATCAACTGATGTTTAACACCATCTCTGCCACAAAAGCAGCCCAAAAAGCAACTCAGTTTTGCCCAGGCTGGGGAAATGGGGGGAGAAGGGTCATGCCAGCCATCACCCAGCTGGAGGTAGATAAGTGGGGTGCAGTGGGGCTGCCCACAGTGGCTGCAGTCAGCTGTCAGCTGGGGCTGGATAGGCTCCCCCAAAACATCCCAGGGACCCCAGCAGCCAGATGGCATTGAAGACTCACAGGAATTTAGGTGCTGGTCCATCAAGAGCTACTCATGGCCTAACTGTGAACTGGCAGACTCTGCATGGCAAACCCATGGGAGAAGTGAATCCCAGAAAAGTATGGTCTTCCTCATATTGGAATTCTTCTCATTTGCAATGTTACCTTTGGCAAATACAAAGAAAGCAACAAAACATTTTAAGTGTTGGGGGGTGGAGGAAGATGAATTCCCAACTCATTCAGTCCTGGAAAGAGAAGAAACACAGCTGAGAAGCATCATGACAAAGCAACATTTTCTGCCTTTTTAGCACGCTTTCCCACCCTGGTACTCAAAGCCTTCTGTAAATGTTCATTAAGTTACTCAGCATTTATGTGCATTAAAAGAGTAGTTCTCCCTGACATACCCTATTCTCCGTTTCTTCTCTGTGAAATGCTTGTAATTAAGGGTACTCACTCATTGTTTGGATTTTTAGGAATTTACATGACATAGTTGATAGCAGCCAGAATTGAGAGGTGAGCAGGTGAATGGACTTGTTTGAGGTGACACTGGGAGAGGCTTGCAGGGGCAGGAGCAGAAACCCTGGATACGAAAGGGGTACAGTGACTCTTCTGACCCATCCCACAGCAGGTGTGGGCTCAGTACACCTGAGCTTGCCAAAGCCCCTCTGGCAGTGCCTGGCCCTCACACCACAGTTCCCCCAGCCTGCCCAGACCTTGGCAGGCCACTGCCCTGCCCTGCCAGCAGCTGCCTGGGTGCAGCAGCGGGATGCTGAAGCAGTGTGAGCAGCAGCAGAGACACTTCAGCACTCATTTCCAACTCTCAGAAAGCAACAGCAGGTCTCACAGGGGACTCACATCCTAACACAGTGGAGTGGAGACATCTGTTATGAACTGTAATTAGTACTGATTCCCCAAAAGCGGGCTGTCACTCTCAGTCACCAGATAGCTAGTGCTGAAAGAGGTGTTGCTTCATCCTTGCAGTTGTGGTGGCTTTGGGTCTACCTCAAAACCCAGGCAACTTCCTTAGGGATCACCCTGACCAGGGATGGCCAAAATTTAAGGGGGATTAATATTAATTCAGAGCAGGTTGTTATTTAGCAAGTGATCTCAGCAGAGTGGCAAGTTTTGGCTAGCTGGCTTAGCACCAGACACCTGCGAGTGCTGTGGAAATGGATGTCTGGGAGGCAAGAAATAGTTTGGGTTAAATCACTAGCAGAGAGTTTAACCAACATACCTGAACAACAGATTTTAAGAGATGGGGCTTCCCAAATTGCACTTGGACCGCTGCTTGTCCTCATGTCTCCTTCAAGGGGTGCCTGAATCTGTTAGTCACTGGCACACCAGGTAATTACTAGGCAAGCCTTCGCCCTCAGATAACTCATATTGATGCAGAGGGGACAATCTGTAGTTTATCACTTTTCAAAAGTGTTGACTTTATTTTCATCCTAACGTTAAAGCAGGATCTCTGTGCTCCTGCATGCCCCAGACACTTTCAGTAATGCTGGACAGGTAACTGGGAAAGCACTTACAGCTCACCATATAATACCTTGCCTGCACACAAAGAGGGAATATTTGTCACCCGCTGACACATAGCACTTCAGAAAGTCAGAAGAATTTGTAAGATGGTGAGCAGACACTGGAAATCTGCTTTGCCCAGGAACCTTATTGACTATCATGAGCTTCTCCTCTATGAAAAGCTCTTACAACTTCATCCACTGTATCTCCACTGCCTCATCAAGACACTTCTGCAAGAAAGAGAGAGCAGTAGGAAGCTGTGTGCTGTTTAGAGTATTTTTTTCATTTAACATAGCCACCGGGCTTTATAATGCAACCTGCCTGGGACAATGCATTAGTAGTCTCATTTTACCAGTGTGACAGAATGACAAAGAGCCCAGTGTGTGCTGAAATATGCACTCCCCTTGTTAAGCCTGTAATCCCAGCTTTGATTTTTTTTGTTTAAGTAATAAGCACAAACCTAGTGAGAATGAATCAGGAATTACACATTTCATTTTGTTTTCTGCTTGTTTTCCATCTTTGATCAGAGACTGGAGAGGAAGTGCATGGCTTCCTCCTTCAGATGATGTTAAAAGACTGTTTGTCAAACACAGTAGCCTCCATGGGAATTATCTTCTTGGTCACAACCGCAATATCCCTCACAACTTCCTTTTAATTTCCCCCAGAAGGACACCAGAAGTGCAGATGCATTTTACCTAAACCATTCTGCTCCAGAGCTGCTCTGTCACCTTTCCTCCAGCTGCAAAAAGATCCTCCAGTTATGGCCCCAAAACAGGTGACCTAGCCATGATACTTGTTGCAGAGAGGTTTCAGCACCCACAGCAACAGCACCACCAGGGATCTCCTTTGTCACCATCCTTCAGTCTAGGAGTCAGTGTGCTCTTGCTCATTTGCATGCCATTCACCTTGGGAACACTGCTACTTTTGTACCTGTGAGCACCTAGTCAAGCTCTCCTGTCCCTTTGGCAGAGCTTCAAAGAGTTGCCAGACTACAACTGCCATTTATGACTCTTTGATTTTTAGAAGCTGTTTGCTAACTTTTTAATGAGCTTGTGATGCTGATCACACAGTCCCCACCTTCTCTGACTCTGCAGGATACCAGCACACGGGCATAGGGTCAGAGCCTCAGTGGTGGTTAATCAGCACCTTTGTGAGATCCTCTAGCCAGCTCACAGCACCCAGATTGAGTGTGATGGGGCTGAGGTGAACCAATTACTGTAAAAACAGGAGAGATCATGTGGAAAGAAGGGTTAAAGGCCTAGCAGTGCACAGCTTTTGTGTAAAGGAGAGCAGAAAGGGTCGAAAAGGCAGATCAAGAGGACTGAAGCACTGTAAAACCTGATCACTCTTCTTCTTCAAGGACGTTCACATTGCAAGGTAAGGAACTGCAACAAACACCAATCTGGGCAAGCAAACTTGCCTTCTAATGCATATGAGCTTATCTCCCTGTTAAGGTCAACAGAAAATTCCCATTGATCTCATGAGGGCTTGGATTTTCAATTAATGTAAGGCTACTGGACTTTATGTGCAATTAAGCAACATTTGTAATTTTTGTAATTTATCTCTTCCTTGACTTCTGAAAGGGAACGATGTATCATATCACTGCTTAAGACTGAATGTATACTTGTACTTGCTTTAAAGCACCATTCTCAGTGATAAAAGCCCCTGAACTGACACACCATACTCTTCTGGGCCAGTTTAGGAAGCAGCATGAAAGTAATCTTATTGAATGCTTTTAAAAATGAACAGTGAGTCTGCATGCTTGAATCTAGTTACTATACCATTTTACGTATTGTTGGCTTAAAACCTTTTTCTTGTGTTAATATGTAACTGTAACACACTTTCCAAAGACAAGATGCTGAGAGCTGTTTTTTCCATTCTTCTAAAATTTTTGTTTTACAAGCAAGATTCACATAGTCTGCATCTGCTGTTTCAAGAACCCTGAGAAGTTGTGAAGCTCCCTGGTGTGTTGCAACAAGTTGCTTTTACAGCACTGTTGAGTATTCAGATATTAGCTGTTCCCCTCTTCCTCCCATTGTCTTTTAAACCCATATGCAGAAAGTCTATTAAACTCAACTGAGTCAACATTGTGCTTATGCATTCAGAGATACAGAAGTCACTGAGTGTTATAATGAAGTACAAATTGTTCTAGCATGGAAAGCTGCATACAGAGCTACGAGTGAATGACAGTTTTCTTCCCTTCTGCAACTTCTTATTTGATGCCAGCTACAGAAACAATGGAGGTATAGAGGCTCCCTGCAAATCAGCGTGGCTCCAAAAGCAGAGTTATTGGAAGTTTATTGGAATATAATATTGTCAAAGTTGAAACATGAATATTGTCAAAGGCCAAAGAGATACTTGAGGAAGCAGCTAAGCACAAAGGTGTTTCTCCCTTCAGCATACCAGCCATGAAGGCTGTAGGTAACCAGGAAAGGAGGTGCGGGCTTGAGACAATATGAGGAGTTGGAGGGAAAGGCAAGTGCTGGTGACAAGCCAAGCAATAAGCCACACTGGCAGCACATTTGGCACTGCTGATAGGTTAAGCCAAGGAGAGACAGAGATCAGAAAACTGCATGCTGGGAGGTTGGGAGGTGATGTTCAGATACGAGTCAGAGCCACATCACAGGGTGAACACAGAGAAGGTTTTGGCAGTAGTGTTTTGGATCTCTTCAAGGAAAAAACTGTGAGAAATTGGAAAGGCCAGGTAAAGAGTAGTCTGCAGTAGTCAAGATGAGGAGTAGGAGCATCAGTCAGATCTTGGCCACAAGTAAGAGAGGAAGGACTACTCTCTCAGATAATTTGGAGAAAGCCCCATCAGCCTTGACCAGTGGCCCAAGCATACAGGGAAGGAAGAGAAGTGTTAGAGCATGGAAAACTGAAAACAAGATAGTCATTTATTCAATTCAAAACCTGGTCTCTCTGCAGCATTCTGCACACAGATGTTAACCAGTACACAAACATAAACCATTACCTCTTTTTTATAGACAGGGCCTTCATGCATAGAAAGATGAAACAGCTTCCCAAAAGTTACCCAGCAGATCAGTGGCAGACAAATGAACTCAGGAATCCTAAATCCCAGTCCAGTCCAGGATTTGAACCTTATTCTCCAATTGCAATCTGTTTAATAAAGGATAAAAATGCAAGTTGCTTGCAATTGTTCAAAAATCATTCATACAATTAATTTTTAATTAACGATTTTTTTTCCTATCCTTTGACTATGCTGATTATTCACTAGTGACCATTTGTGGTGTGAGTAGTTGATACTATAGTGTTATTTTTCTTGATATCCTGATTTGGTATCAAGTTTCTTGAAAAGCTAGTAGCTAGAAAAGAACATACATACATCTGCATGAAATCTGTGTTCTGCACAAGTGTTTTTGACCAGTCATCAGAAAGCACATACAGTTGTGAGCCAAACACTCAAAATCCAATGTTATTTGAGATGTCTATTTTGCTATGTTTAAACTATTAGACTGAAAGATGAAGACAAAGCAAGAGGCTGTTCATGTACTGCAATGGCGAAAATGGAAAGTGGCTGGCAATCACTCTAATACATAGAGCTTCTGCTTGAATCATGCTGGAATACATAGCCTCTTGAGCAGTGGCCCTACACTGTAAATAGCCACTCTAAAAGGATGTATCTTGAAACTAATGCATTACCTATATTGTGCAAGAAAGCATTTATTTAGAAAAAAACAACAACAACAAATTTACTAGAACATCATAGAGTAAGTGAAAGAGCAGACTGGGGTCTCTGTTCTGCCTTCTAAACACAGCTACCCTGTGTCATGTGAAATGCCCTAGAGTATCCTCCTCAGCATCCCAGTGGCCTCTCCATGAAGGCATAGCTCTTCTCCTGGGTTCCTTGTCTTCCATGTATACAATGCTTTGCATCACCATCTGGCACTTTAAAGGCCTGATCCAAAGTCCATTGATATTATCCCAACGACCCAAATTAGGTCCAGAATGAGCACATGCATACATTCCTTCTTTGCTCCACACTGAATTTTATGCATGCTCTGTCCTTCAGCCAGCTTACAAATTACAAACTGCTGCCTGTAACATTAATATTTTGTCCACAGAACGAATGTGATCCATCTTCATTGTATCCCCAGAAAAAGTTTTGATACTTCCATTTCTTCTACAAACAAAATCAACATATAATTTATGTTTGTGAGCAAAGTGATTTTATGGTATTTCTCTTTGTTGACAGAATGATTGGAATAAAATTACATTCTGTTGACAAAAAATGTGACGAAATGTCATTTGTGAACATGATGAACAAAAGAGTTTGACAAAACGCAGTTTGCCAATGGGAGGTAGTAAAGGATTTAACAAAATGAATTCTGTCTGTCTGCTATTTGTCCTAGCAATGACATGTGAAGTTTTTCAAAATCCACTATGTCAAAATAAAAAGTAAAAATTTCACCTATAAAAGCAGCAAACATTGCCTTTACAGAAGCCATTCCTTCTAGTGTTTTAAGCCATGTTGTACTAGGTCATCTCTGTTTTTCCAGAATTCTGTAATCTATAATAGAGACACACTGGATTCATATGCTTTGGTACGTATCCATCTTACACACCACCATTAATCAACAGTCTTAGGCTTTCACATTTTTCTGGATTTTTTGAAAATTGATCAATGAGGTAGAATACATGCATTTTCAGGCATTCTAGATATGTTTAAAGATAACAGTATTTATTCTTGGAAGGCATCAAGCCTCTGACAGTAGCATGAGTACTCACATAATTTAATTCCTTCAGAGTCTAAACAACAGTATGACAGCATCAGGAAAACGTGTGCCAAGCTATTTTCTCTTTGAACTTTGATACCTGACACCTTTACATGGACATGAGCTCCATTGAGGATGGACAGAAAGAGAGGGGAATCTCTCTTTGGTGGGCTCAGGTGAATGAGCTTGGACAAGGCTGATTTACCCTTGGTGGCAGAGGGCCTTTAGGTTAAAAGAAATGTGATGGTTCTATGGGGAGTGAGATATAAAAGCACAAGGCCCAAAACAAAGGGAATAGAGTTAATTATAGGAAGAAGTCACTATTATGAAATGGCTGAGCACTAAGCTAAAGAAGAGCCACTAAGAAAGGTTAAATTGCAAAAGAATAAAAGCAAAGGTCCAATGCATTAACAACAAATATAAAAAAAAAAATAAAATTGCAGCATAAACAGAGCCAGCTGCACTGCATCCTTCCCTTTTCCTGATCTATCATTAGGCTCAAAGACTATAAACCAGACTAGCACAGATGACTGCTCCTGGGCAGAGTGATGGTGAAGAAGAAGAAATTCTCTAGACAGCCAGTGTGGGGGACTGGCTCAAGGGACAAACTTGGCTAGGCTGGTCCCTGGACTCTGTCTATGAGGCTTCCAGTGCTCCTAAGGCTCTGGCAGGTTGTGAGATAAGTTGTCTTTCCCTCCAGGAAGATGAAAATGAAAAAAACCCCAAACATTATAATCCCCACCAGCACTGGAGAAATTCAGTCTGATCTTCCATCGCACCATGAGGGATATCATCCCCAGCAAAAGCACTGGTGGGATTTTAGCCATATTCCGTAGCACATCAGCTGGACAGGGCATGAAGCACCCTTACATCCATTAAAGTCCCCTGTGGCTAAGTGAGGAGGTAGAGCAATGATATAGAAAGAGTCCAGTTAGTTCTTGCAATGAAGAGACACTTTCAAGCATTCACAAGTTTGAGCTTTTCAAGGCACTGGCACGGTCAGAAGGACTGCAGACCTGAGTCCTGAAGTTTAATGTCAGTAAGCTAAAAAAATCTGCAATGTTGGGGCCACCAAAGATATTGTCAGACCTGCTTCTAGCTTTCCAAGGCTTTGTAAAGGATGTTTAGCCCAACTCTGTGTGAGCTAAAGGTATGTAAGAAACACATCTCTGTATGGACTGGCCAGTCCCTGTACAAATATTAACAGAAAAACAGTGATATAAATTTACATTCATCAGTAAATGCCTCTTAGAGCTAAAAATACAACTAAATACACTTTGCACTAAGGTTTTTGTTCTTTCCTGCCTTTCCTCTTCCTCCCCTCTGGTGAGGGAGAAGAAGGGAGCTGATGTGGTAAACTGTTTTTCCCCTGATTTTTCCCTTACAAAAGAATAAATGAGATGAAAAGGAAAGAAATGTTCTAAACATAATCAACACACACATACATTCTAAAGAAAATAGCAAATTAAATGCAAAGCCTATGCTAATGCATCATCCAGGTTGAGATTTTAATTGCAAAAAGTCAGGAAATGTAAAGTTATGGTTTTCGCAGTAATCATCACTCAGCCCCTTGAACACAGTTTGGATTTGTATTCCAGGCAGCGTGCAGCGTTAACTCCAACAACAGTGTATATATGTGTTCTCAGACTTCATTACAGTTGCTGGGGGAACCATAATTCTGCATTTGCTGACTTTTGCTCAATTAATTTTTTCCCCTTATTGCTGTACTGTGAGTTTCTTGCATTTAATTTCACTGTATTAAAAAAAAAACAAACAAAAACCAAACATAAAACAATGAAAAGAAACTGGAACTTTTCATTGCACATTAAAATTAGCAGCCAATCCATTCCGTCCATGCATCCTAAGGCTCACGTAGGACCACGCAATCATTTTAGAGCGCAGGTACATGAATAATAATAGTAATAGCGGTAATAATTATTATTAATAATAACAATGACACATTCTTATACCTGGAGCTTCACCTTATTGTCAAGTGAGTGCAAAAAGATCAGGTAATTGGTACACTGTGGACAACGGCTTTTTTTAACCCTCTGAAGTGCTGGGGCCTTGGATGCGGGCCCAGAGTTGGAGTTGACCTATGGATGAGTCACAACCCAGCAGTGTGTTTTGTTCCCCAAGTGATTCCCCAAGGCCCCAGAGGCAGAACCTGGCCCACCTGTGTGAGGCCCTGCCTTCCCCCAGGTGATCATGGTTGGGGAGTTGGGTGAGGCTAGAACTATATCAACCAGGAACTGACCAGTTTGAGAGAAGAAACAAGGAGTTGATCAATTTGAAGAGAGTTCCTGTTGAGGCCGGTTGGAGGAGCTTCTTGTTGAGGGCAGCTTGCTGATCTCTCTCTCAGTGGTGTGTTGCCCCTTGGCTGATTTGAGATGGAGAAGAGCAAACAGATGAAGAATAAAAGATAAAGTTATACTGAGGGGATGTTGCTGAGTTTGGTGTTGGCCTGAGGAAGAAGTGAGCTAGTAGCACATCCTCTATGATAACTGTACTTGCATTACAATTCTTTGGAGTGAAGGCAATGCTGAAGTCCCATCCTGGGGGAAGAGCAGTGAGTTTGTTCCCACTGAGCCTGTCTCAGAAGGTGTTTTGCCAATTGCACAGCATAAGGCATACAACTACCAACAGCAGAAGACACATGCAGATTTTATTATCTATTTCTATGGAATGCAGGATTGATGTGGTATGGCCAGAAATAGAAGAAATAAATCTGCTAACCATGGGCAATATAACAAAAAGGAAAACAAAATGAACCATAAACTCAATAACAGAGGGGAAAAAGAAACCAGGCAGCAAACTCAACAACAGAGGGAGAAATCAGCCACACCCCAAACACTACTAGAGCCACGCACAGATCACCCTGGCAAACGCCAGAGAGGTGCATGAGCAATACGTGATACATTCCAAAGAAATACATGATCAAGCCACGGCAGAGGCTGAAGGGATATATGATTAAATCCATTACCCTGTTTTCTCTGATGTTCCTGTCAAATCCATTACTCTTGTGTTCTCTGATGTTCTTGTCTGGTCCCACTGTTGCTGGGGAGTCAGTCCTCAGCTGCAGCAAGCAGTTGGGGCCTTTCCAGTAACAGGGGAAATCCTGCGTGATGCGTCCACCTGCAGGTCAGCTTCTGAAGTTCGCTGCAAGTGGGACCAGCTTTTATACTGTTGAATAAACAACTCAGGTTGCATAGGCAACTCTCAAAAATAACTTCAAAAGCAGGACACCTGCTATTTTTCCTCCTTATTGGGTTCTGTCCAAGGTTTGCCAAGCCTGGGAAAGAACTCAAAGAGGAGAAAGTACCTTTGTCTGTTTTGGTTTTAAATCATACATTTCTCAGGATAGCTGTGTCTGTTCTCACAGCTAATCAGCTAATTCCCCAGCAGAGAAAAATCCTCTGCTGGTTTCAGTCATACTGTCCGGTTGTGAGATTCATCCATATGTCAACTTTAATTCAGGGCCTATTGCTCAGGCCCTAGCACTTCAGAAGGGTTTCACCACAATAACAAATTTTGTGCCCCCACAACCTTCTCAGTACTTCGATACCTCTGATGATATTTTTGCCTGCAATCACAGAATCACGGCCTTTAAGATCATTGAGTCCAATCATTAACATAACAGTAACAAGTCCTTGACTAAACCATATCCCTAAGCATTACATCTATAAGCCTTTTAAATACCTTCAGGGATGGAGACTCCATCATCATGTTCGCATTCTCCAACAACATGTTTGCAGTTGGATATACCTTCCTGGAGATCTGCCTGGCTGACCTACAGGAGCTGCCATGAAAGTAATTAATTCTCGTGGTCTGAGAAATTAGTTAGAAAACAATGCTTAGAGTAGGTATTTTCCTACTCTGAAACAAAGGAGTCATCAATCTCAGCTTCACCTTGATGTATACTTGAAGGCATACTTTCAGACAGACACTAAGCAAGCCTCGTTGGCATTAGTGAAATGGTCCTCTTTGTGCTAGCAGAGCCCCACACCATTGCAGCCTATCTTTACCCACCTCTCATCCTCCTCTGGGTGAGAGGATGGCTCCCTCAATGTGCCCACAAGGATGCCCTGGATGCTTCAAGATCAGATTTCTGAAGTGGCTGAAGGCAAATACAAGCCTGCTCAGAGCCTAAATAACTGAACCCTTGAAAAAATCCTCACCATTCTCATGCAAACTATCATGCCAAGGGTTCCCTTTTACTGAAAGCAATGGGTCTGAGGTCAGGAAAACCCATTAACCCCAGCTAGAACATCCCTCATTCAGAAGCTGCATATATATAAGTGTCCTGAGCTGAGAATATATCAGTATTGTCCCTCATTGATAAATCTTGGCATTTTCTTCATAAAATTATTCCATATTTTACATCTTTATGTCAGCTAAAGTGTAAATGGGGAACACAGGTGCTTCCTGCCCTCTGTAAAGTCTCTTTCAAACTCTCCTCTCACCATGGAAAGAGTGGGGTTTGTGCTATCAGATCAGCACAGACACTGGTGAGCCTTGGCCTCTCATTTAAAAAGAGCTATCAGACCTACATGGTCTGGATCACTTGCTATGTTTGTTGCAGATAAATATCTTTCTTTACATTGTAAATACATGAAATGTTTTATAAACACAGCTCTTAGTAAGGCTTGTAAAAAAGGAGGAGAGTCATAAATTTCTCACTGAAAAATTGCATTTCTTAAAAATGTAAGCAAATCTTGGTAGAAACTTTATGTACTTTTTCCAGTATCTATCCCCCTCACCCTCAAAAAAAGCAACTAAAACACACCTCTTTTTGTTATTCAGATATTTTCTCCTTTCTCTTTTACCATTTCCCATTGTAAAGAGAGTGAAATAGAATTGGTAAGGAGGGAGGGAAAAAGTTTTGGAGAAAAATTCCCATGGATTTTTTAAAATCCAAGTTAGTTTTTTTTACTTCTTCCCTGAAATGCCGTTATTTGGTTTCACTGTAAGCCTGTAAATCATCCTGTTCTGTGGCCTTTGAATGCAAAGAACACATCCAGCCAGAGGTAAACATCCAAGGTACCTGGCAGAAAACAGCATCAGACTGAACAGATGGCAGCTCCTGACCATCTGACCAAGAGAGAAGAAATGGTGTTGCCAAAAGTGTGAAGAGTGCGTTCAGATCTATTTAATGTTTTATGCCAATTTTTACAAACCACAGTCAGAAGAGTCCCAATTATCTTCAAAGTTATGTCAAATGCCCTACAGCTGATCCATAGCATCATACCACTCTTTCTACTCATTTCAGGTAAAACCATGATGGTCATGTAGTGGAAAAAATTGAGAGGTCCACTGATCTAGAAGAGGTAGGAATCATTGCTTTCAGCAGTATGCAACATGTGAATGAGACAGTCAGTCATGGCAATAGGTCTAACAGATGTCATGAAGAGAAACACTGTTTAGCAGTCATGCAGACTTTAGACATAGCACCACAAAGATCTCATTTCAGTGGTAATGAATCAGCTACAGAGGACTCAGAGCAGTTCCATCAAACAAAGGAAGAAGTGCCACCTTCCAGCTCTCTGTGCTGAGGAAAGGGGCTGAATTAGCTGACATATGCCATCAAGTTGAAAATCTAGGTCATAAGTGGAGATGAGCAAGCAGAATTTTGGCATGTCCTACAGGAATTAGCTCTTGTAAATACCCATGGTTGTTACACAAGACCACTAAGAGCCTTAGGATTATGGAAACCAGTATGTATTAGGTACTATCTTGAGTATGGTGTTTGCTTAGTGCTTTATAGCTCAAAAGGAGGAGATAGAAAAAAGTTCAAAAGGAGGACCCCAGAGGTATGAGATGGGTGAGGAGAGGAGGCTGTATGCAGGGTGGTCACTTTAGCTTGGTAGACCCAAGAGGAGGCAAACTTAAGGGACGCACAATGAATTGATGGGTGAGGGCAGTGCCCAAACTGTTTTATCTGCTCAGGACAGCAGAATATTTTCACCAAAAGCAAATGGAAGTTACTGGTCTTTAACAGTGACAACATGGATGATTTACCACAACTGGTCCATAGAAATGTTCCCCAAAAGATGTGAGTTATACGAGGTAATACAGACTTCATAGAATCATAGAATGTTTTGGGGTGAAAGGGACCTTTAAAGGTCATCTACTCCAGCCTCCCTACAGTGAGCAGGGTCATCTTCAAGGAGAACAGGTTGCTCAGGGTCCCATCCAACCTCAACTGGAATGTTTCCAGGGATACGTCATCTACCAGCTCTTTTGGGAAATCTGTGCCAGTGTTTCACCAGCCTCACTGTAAAAAATTTCTTCCTTATGGATAATCTAAACCTACTCTTTTTTAATTTGAAACCATTACCCCTTGTCCTGACACAATAGGCTTGCCAGAAAGACTGTCCCAAGCTTTCTTGTAGGCCCCCTTTAAGTACTGAAAGATTGCAATAAGGTCTCCCCAGAGCCTTTTCTTCTCCAGGCTAAGCAACCCCAACTCTCTCAGCCCGTCTTCATAGCAGAAGTGTTCCAGCCCTCTGATCATTTTTGTGGCCCTCCTCTGTACTCACTCCAACAAGCCCACATCTTTCCTGAACTGAGGACTCTAGAGCTAGACACAGCACTCCAGGTGAGGTCTCACCAGGGAGAAGTAGAGCAGCAGGATCACCTCCCTTGACCTTCTGGCTGTGTTTATTCTGATGCAGACCAGGATATGGCTGGCCTTCTGGGTTATGAGCACCCATTGCCGGCTCAGGCCCAGCTTTTCTTCAACCAGTACACCCAAGTCCTTCTCAACAGGACTGCTTTCAATCCCATCATTCCCTAGCCTGTATTGATACTAGGGATCGTCCCAACCCAGGTGCAGGACCTTGCACTTGGCTTATATGCTAAGAAGAGGAAAGACATAGGGGGCACTAGTTAGCTCCTTCAGCAGCTTCCTTATAAATATATTGGTCTCTCTTACTACTGGTTGTACCTATTTTTATAAGAAATGGACTTTTCAAGTGAATGTGGCAGTGAATAATTGTGGTAAAGTTATTCTGAAACTCCTTTCAATTTCTACTCAGATTTCACTTTGAAAATCTAACAATTTAAAAAGAAACAAAAGCATCTCTCAGAATGATACCAAAGGACAAAGTTATTTTAGGAATACAATTTTAATCAGTGCAGTACCAGCATTTAAATCTGCTGCTGTACTGACATCAGTGGGGAAAAAAAAAAGAAATTAATTAAAAACAAGGAGTCCAGAGGGACTGGCAATTTTGGAAATGAATCCACACCTGTGTCACCTTAAATGTGTCATTACTGCAATTCACCCTCTATGCGGAAATTGTGGGGGGAGCAAGAACTGTCAGCTGGCTTGTTAGGAAGAGTTTCAGAGCTAGAGCGTGACACTTCTGCTCTGCGATGTATAATGGCTAACTGCTGATTTCCATCTGACTCCCTGCATTAGGGACTCGGCAAATGAGTCACCTCAGTTTTTATTTCCACATGAGCCCATGGTGTCCAGATTACTGTGAGAAGACAAATGAAATCAATAGTATCTCTGTTCCCAAACAGGTTTACTATCAAAACACCGTGTCAAGAGAACAGTAAGGGTACAGTAAACAAGGGTGGCTGTTCACCAGATATGGGTGACATGCTGCGTACACTCCCTCATCACACAGGCCCAGGAAACCAATTCCTCTAACGTACATTAATACCTCATCCATGTGGCCCTGGTGTTTCCCTAGCCCAGGGACAGAAAATACGCCAGGTTTAGCCTCCATATGGAGCCAGAGCCATGAGCAGGAGAGCTACTGGGTTCATCCCCTGGATCTCCAGGCAGGGAAAAATCCCTTCCAAAGCATCTCCCATCCCACACCATCTGCCTATTCCCAGTCACCTCCTGGGAAGGAAGTAGCCACGAGCCAGGCTAGAAGGATCCACAAGAATAACTTAGATGTCAAATCTGCAAAAGTAGCACCACACTGCAGTGTAGGGAGCTTGGGAGATAGAAATCACAGCCTTTGCTACTATGTGAGCTGATATTTGATGGTGTCCTGAAAGCCTGAGGACATTTGTGTTTGTCAGATGAAGTTTCTTGCTTCTCATTGCTATATGCTGTTAGGAAAGGAACTCTTTATCCTTGGCCTCAGCCCATAACTCTGTATTAAAAGGTTGGTGATGTTTTCCAACCTAAATCTAGTGTTCATTGGTGTTTCAGAGAAATTGGACTTCAAATTGAACTTGAAAAAAAAAACAAACAACACTGAAATTTCCTAAACTTCTCAAATATTTTCTTAGACACTTCAAAATGAAACATTTCTTCATAAAATCCTTCTGAGATACCTACCCATTCCTGAAAGGCTTGAACAAACCACAAGTGAAGTAAAAAGTTGCACTTTGGAAAAAAACCCCAAGATAATAATATTGCAATGAAACCAATTTTTCCATCTAGTTTTTCAGCAGGGCCATCACTCAATCCTGGGCTATGGCTGTATTTTCTCCAGGGCATAAAAGAGCTGAGCTGTATCTGCTAGGAACAAGGTGGCAAAGTAAAACCATCTCTGTGAGTGAAACGAGCTGTGACAGTAGTTTGAGTAGTGTGGTTTGAGCTTTAAAAACTCCTGCCAGCAGAGCAGAATCACTCTGGGTTCCTCTCAGCACACTGCAGACTGGGAAGCCCTTTGCATTTCCCAGTGTAGACAGGTGATGGGCTGCACTGAACACATGTGGATGTGTGAGCAGCTGGGTGAACCACTGCTGCAGCTGACTGGAGCAACAGCATGTCTCCGTGGCTTTGGTTTCAGCCATGACCCTGGGCCTGAAGGCTTCTGCTGCCCAGGTAGATGACAGGACTCAAGCATCAGGGATGAGGGTTTTCCTCAGCTCACCAGCAAGCAAGTTTTCTTCTAGAGAGATGCAAACATCTACAAACAAAACCCAGCCTCCATGACAAAATATTCTTGCACACATCAGCTCAGAATCCTCTTTCCCTGGTGGGAGAATTGGATGCTTTTATAGGTCTGCAGTATCTTTGGAGACATAATTGTAACTGGCCTCCTTGCTGCCAAGTGCAATATTGCCACATCCAATAATAATACTCAGACAGTTTTTAGAAGAGCTCATGATCACTTTAAGCATGAATCTGCCTTCACACCATCTTGGGAAGACAAGGGAAAGGTGGAGACAGCAAACCTAAGTGAGTCCATGGAGGTCACTGAAGCAGCCTGCAGTAAGGGCGGCAGCTGAGCTCCAAGCTCACCACTGTGTTGCCCAACCATGCTGCCTGTGTCCTGCCTGGATGGGAGAGCAGACCCACTGAACAATTACACGTTATACATAATTTGCCACACAACCGCTTTTGTAAAACAAGGAAAATCTCCACCTACCCTGATTCTAGGGACATAATGAACCTGTGCTTGACACTTTAACTCAACTTTGCTCAAGCTGACAGCTTCTTTGGAGGGTGCTTGTGTATTTAACCATCTTGTATCTAGTACTTACATATAGGTATATAAACAAAGGACTGGCAGCAGCTGGAATTATTAGAAGTCTTTGGCTCCTATCTCAAAGAGGAGAGCCAGTTGTTTTCTGTTACCCACCATCCCTCCATCCAGGCTGACATCCATAGCCTGCTCCTTGGCACTGCCACAGCAGCTGTCAGGAGATGGCCTCTGAAGCTATAAACTGCGACAGTCTCACATACAGACCTGTGCAAAGAACAGGACAGGAAAAGAATCAGACAGGTGCCCTTTCTGAGCAAGTACATGATGCAACTGGATGCTGGAGGGGGAGAGGTCTTTAGCTCTTGCCAGCATCACTTACAATTCACAGGCACCTGCCTAGCTGTTACCAATCTGGTTGTTTTTATGCTAACTTCTTCTAAATTACCGGATAACACCAGAGATTTCACATGCCATTTCAACAGAGGATGCTCAAAAGTCAGCTGGCAGAACTGATGAAAAGCAAATTACTGAGTCAGTTTACTACCAATGAGTTCTATTAAGTGACTATAATGCAGTTCATAGCCCTGGAGTACTCCCTGTCCCTCACTAATCTAATGCTAGTATTGACAAGGATCATTTACACAGCTTCCCTTAAAGGTTACCACTATTTATCAGGGACTCTCTGTGTTCCGGATGCATGTGCAGTCCTCATTCAGATCCCAGGCTTGTCCATCCTCGCTGCAGAGCTACGATCTCAGGCAGCACTGACTCCTCTCCACATAAGGTTGTGCTGCTACAGCCAGACACTGGGCGTCCACATCTTCTAAACACCTGCTACAGATAGCACAATCCTCTCCTAAGGACCGAACTAGTGCAGAGAAATTGGTTGTTCGACAGCAGTACCTTGCCACCAGGTATCAGTTAATCTGCATAAAGCCTACCCAGCTGTTTCTCATGGTCAGTGGACATATTTCCTTAATGATCTGGCCATATCACAGAGTTGTAGTTTTATGTCCTTGATCATTAAGTGCAACCACAGCTTCCTTTTACATCTTCTATATGAAAAAAAAAAAGTCAGTAGTCCCTCAGGCATCATCTCTGAGCTTTAACAAGCAAGAACTAGCCTTGGGATTTTAAATACATGGATCTTTCTGGCTAAAATGTCTGCTTTTCAGCCCCATTCCTTCTGTTTTATAATGGTGATCTGAATTGTTCAAATATCACTGCTTCTATTTGGAGGAAGTCTCACTCTTCAACATCCATCTCTGTCCAGAAAATGAAGGAAAACCACAGCAACAAAGCCCTCCTGATGCAGATGAAAGTCAAGAAGAGTTAGTGCGGACAATGGGCACTTTGAACCCTATTTGCACTTGCAATGTAAATAGATAAATACAGAAACACTATTTGAAGCATAGATTGATATTAGTCATTTAAAAATAGTTTAAACTGTTTAAAAGAAACAAAAGGCTGTTGGTATTCTACTTAACTTCCCACCTCACTTCACAGATACAGCCAGAAGCTCCAAACTGGCAGGGGACACTTCTTGAGATAGTCTTACTACAAGGGAGGATCAAAGGATAAGAGCAGTCCTTGGGATGTAATCCCCAGCAAAGAGGGATGAGATTAGGAGAGATACAGTGAGGGAAGGGCCCACACCTCTGACTCTCCATCAGATATACAATTTGAGCAACTTGTTCCTCCAGGCAGAAACAGACCACATCTGCCCTGTGCTTGGAGGTGTTTGCTGGAGGACCTCTAAAGCCACTGTGTAATGGAGCTTACTCATCCTTCCTCAAAGCAGCTGTCAGGTACCTGCTACTGACCAGCTCTGGGGCCTCTGGCTGCTTCTGCAGCTCCAGGTCCACAGATAACCTCACGGTGGAGCTAAACCAGGTTTGTGGTGTTCAGTGTCCCCATCTACTGGTCAAGTAAATAAAATTAACTTACAACTCCAAGGCCTTTAAGAATGACCCATCTGAAAACCAAAATACTCCCTTGTGGAAAACATAAGAAAAAGGAAAGACAGCAACATCACAAAGACAGGGAAATCAAAAGCAAAGGTAAAGTCCACAACAACTACTAGTAATCATCTCCCTCAAAAATGTGTCCCCATTAAACAGCATAAGTGAAATCCCCCAGAGAAGACAGGCACATGGGCCCGAAACCTGGAGCCCACTCATTGTTCATGGGGGTAGGCACATAGTCGGGACAAATTAGAGACAGAGGGCCAAGCCAAGACTGGTTTTACTCATAAAACATGGTTTCTGCATGTGAGAAGGTGACCCACCCCTTTGACACTGAGAAAGCATCTGCCTGGATTCATCTCACCTCCTGGCCCTTTACTAATTTTCTCAGTGCAAAAGCACCAGCTCCCCATCACAAACTCAGATCCCAGCTCCTCTTGGTTTTCAACACAGAAGAGGTCAAACCCAGGCCAGCCTAACAACATACTCACTTGGACATGAGGTTTAAAGATGTTTCTTCCTCAAGGTGATCCCAGTTGCTTCTCCTGTCTCCTTAGCCCCAGCTTTTCTCCAGGCATATGGCTCTCTGTTGCCCTTGGGGAATTTCCCTGCCTCCCCTGGGGCTTCTTGGTTCACAATTCAACTGCTTTAGAGAGATGTCCCAAGACAAAGTGGTATGTGATGTGCTGTGGTAATGGTAGATTTTTTACTGGAAAGATAAACTAAGCATACCAAATAGAGAAGTAAGAGTCAGTATTTGTTGAAAAATTAAGCCTGTATTACTGGAGTTGAAAACACTATGAGGAAATGCAGTACTATTCATTGTAGCAGCGATGGTCTCAGGCTAGCAGGGAGATGAAGTCTGCAGAGAGAAGTGATAACTGTTATTAGGCCAAATGGAATAAAAAAAAAAAAAAAAAAGGAAAAAGGTGAGTTTCTTCTCCTTTATGATGAGAAACGTCAAAATCCAAACTAAACTCAGGCAAAATTTCTCTAAGTTCAATCTAATTATATTAGTTGATTTGACCACTTGAAAGACAAAAGCATAGTCAGCCCTCACTGAGTAGAAAAGCATGTTAGCAAAGGGACTGGGGTAATAGAAGAGAAAAAAAGCTGGTTAGGACCTAACACAGAGACTTCAACCAGCCAGTTCAATGCCGTGTAATCTCCCTCTATGGCCAAAGCTCTGATTTTCTGCACCCATTAGACTTCAAAGCAGAGGACCTGAGAGCATAGTTCAAGCTACAACTCTTTGCTGCTAGAACAGGGCACCTGCAGCACAGAGCCCAGTGGAAAGGAAGAGCTTGTCCCATGGTGACTGCAGAGCTGATGCGACAAGTGTTGCCTGCACACGGGCAGGAGAGATGCTCAGACTGCAGAACCCGACAGCACTTAATGTTGTTTTCCTAGAGGCGGCTTTGCAGCTGTATCGAACAAGTAACTTCTAATAAAAATGAGCAACAAAATCCAGAGCAGATACAAAGTTTCAAGCTAGATTGGGTGAGCAGAGGAACTTGCCTGCCCGGAGCTGTGCACAGTGCTAATCCCTGCTCACAGCAGGATCTAAACCTCTCCATATCTTCTGCCCAGCCCTGGGGAACAAACCAGGTCCCACAGCTGTCTCTGCTTGCACCAGGGCCCAGCAGTCCATGATTGCTCCTTCCCAGCAGGTGTAGGAGGGTTATTACTTTCTCATTATTTGTCTTTTTTCTCTTCCATACCACAAGCAGCCTGCGAGTTCACTCCAAGGAGAGAGAACACATCCCCACAGAAAGCTGAGGAAAGCCACTCACACTGTGTTACTCTAACAGGAGGCAGTCATTGCTGATTCTGCTCCCATTGAACAGCATATATGAATAGACATTAAGTTCAACAGAGCAGGACCACACAATTAAAGGAGAAAAGATTACCTCCCTTTTCCATTTTCTTCTGCTAACAGAGAAAAAGATAAAAAACCTTTTTCTTGCTATTCCCAGCATTTGCATAAATCTGTGCTCTAACAATCAATGCACAGACCTGAGACCCAAAAGCTTTTGAGCCAGATCTTCATCTTGATCCAAAAATGAATCAAACTTTCATGGCCCAGTTGAGGAATCCTATCAAAAGAGGTCTCCTTGTCCCATAAACTGGGATAGCTGGTGCAATTGTACCCCAGCCTCCCTCCACAGTGAAAGAGCAGGGAAGGGTATCCCACCTGACCTTAACTGGGAACAAACCTCTGCTCTGTGGCAGCAAGTGAGAAAAGTTCCCCAGCCTGGCACCTCCAGTACTGGGAAAATTCCTGTGCATTCTTTAAGTACTGGAAACACTAGTTGAGCACTGCTGAGATACTACTGGCTATTGGCTTCCAGTCACTATATCAACCCACACCCTTTTCCTCCTCTCTAAAAAGAGAGTACTTGACTATTTACATCATGTGGTGTTGGAGTTGGAGTTTCAGGAACATAAACACATCCTCATCCCTCTCCAAGCAAAGGTAAAGAATATCTACCTAATCTACTAGTACATTTATAAATTATCACACAACAGAGCTGCCAAGTCAAACTCTCCAAAGATAGGCAATGCAGAATTAAAGCTGGTCGGTCACATGCTATTTTATTTCAAATACTATTGCTTCAATCAGTGCACCTGGAAAGATCCGGGTTATGCAGTGAATTCAGATGTTGTCTGTGGCAAGCTTCCTACATTTTCTACAGAAACCAAGAGAGTAACAATGCAGAAGGTTAGAGAAAGACAAAAAATATTTTCATTGCTCAAAAAGAAATGCCATCTAGAGATATGATTCTGAGCATATGCCAGAAGGACCCTTTCTGATATCAGATAACGTTTTCAGACCAAATCACATGGGAATGGTTGATAACCTATTGCATCTTCCTAGTTTTCTGCAGGTCAGATACAGTGGTTATTGAGCAGGGGCTCTAGGGTGTTGGGTTGCATATGCAGCTATGAGGAGGAGTGCTCCTGGCTGTGGGTGAAGATGCCTGGACTTAATGCTATGTTCTATGACCCAGGGTCTCAGTGCCTCAGAAAGGACAACAAACATCAGAAGGTACTTTCAGCAAGCTTGTACATATTTTCTCGGTTGAAAATGGGAATAATAACATCACCCCAACTCACAGCAAAGCTGTGAAGATAGTAAATTAATGCCCATAATGTTCTTGGTAATGTAAGAAAAATGTCCAAATAGCAAAAAAAAAGCCCCACCCTTCACTGAGTGAAACAAGAGCCCTGTGGAAACTGCAATGTGCAGTCAAGCAATCCAGCCTCAAAAGCCAGGGCATCCAGGTCTGGAGCCTAGGAAGCTCCCTGGTCACAAGCCCCATACAGGCACACTCACTCAGGCAGCAAGGCCATCTCTCATCGGCCAGATCAGCTCCCCTTGCTGCCAGCTGCTGCTGCAGTCCCTGCTGTGATGGCCGTCCCAGGTATCCAGCATCAATGCCTGAGCAACCATGGCAAGCACCTCCTGGATCGGATTCAGGCTGTGGGCCAAAACTTAGGCTACAGTGAGGTACACAATACTGCTAAATCAGGAAGCGGCTCTATATATTCATGAATGCAATATACATTAAGCACCACTGAGCTTACTGTTCAAGAATAAAGCACCTAAACCCATCCATTCATTGTCTGCAAAGTGCTGTGAAGATGAAAAACATGAAGGTATTATTTTGGCAGACAGCGGGATCACAAATGCAACTCTACTTTTTCCTACTTCAGGTTGAAGCTGTTAAAATTCTCTGAATATTAAATGTCCAGCCCCACTTTCAGGGTTGACTTAAATGCGGTTTCCAAAAAATGTGCTGAATATTATTCATTTCTCAGAGAATCAAAAAGCTGGAGGCCCTTTGTTGGGGTTGCTTGCATTTTTAAATCACATACACACACACTGGTTAGAAGAATTTGGCCAGCATGGTATCTCAGACAAAAAAGCACAATTTGAATTGAAAATTCTAGATGTTTATAATTTCTTCTTTAGTACATTTTTCATGTCATTAACATGAATCTCTCCTACATTACACAGCACTATACCACCGGCTGAAGGAATGCAAAAATGGAGCAGAGAATACCCAATGACCAAAAACTGCAAAGAACTGATGTCTGCTACCTTCCAAAAATCAGCTTCCATTACACTCATTAAAGAAAACAAGGAAATAACTTTTCCCAGTGTTAAATATGGATCTTATCTTGTATCTGTGTGCTGGAAAAAAAGAGCCAGCAACTTCATGGAGGAATGTTTATGCCTCGGTGTTTATCACCTGAGTTGGTGTTAGTGAACTAAAGTTGTAGGAGCTGATGTTGAATAAACTCTGAATGAATCAGAATACTTGCTCCTGGAAACAATATACTTGAAGGTAGCAGACAAATTTGAACAAAAGTCATGATACAGACTTATGTATTGGAGTATATATTCAACGCTCAGGTGAGATTCAAGCTTCCCTCTGCCAAGGCTAGATTGCTATTGGCCACAGATCACAGCATCCAGAATAAACTACTTCTCGTGTTCTGGAAGTCCCAATGAAGTTTTTAGACCAGCTTCTTTCAGATCTGACTCTCTTGGTCAATTAGAAGTTAAACATCCACAAGTATAATACATAATGCTGCAGCACCTAACACTTTGGCAAGTGGAGAGCTTGGCACTAATTAATAACCAGGTTTATACAGGTAGGTGTAGGCAGATCTGGGCTCCTCTGGCTGGGGTCTTAGCTGACTGGATGCCAGCCAGTTTGTGATTCAGAGGCTGCTTAGTGGTGTGGTGCCTAAGCAAATATGTTCTGCCTTTCAGCCGGATGTATTGATTCAAGCACAGCAATGTGCTAATATTACACATACAGCTGCTGGATCACAGCTGGCTCTCATCTGGCCAGCTCAGACCACAGGCAGAACGGATATGTCTGTCTGCACTTGTCTTCAGAGGCATCCTCCAGTTTGCATGCTGGATAGGGAGCCACCTAAATTATCTCAGACAAGTCAAGGAAAGATACAAAGTTTAAGTGCTTAAGAGAGCCTAGATGATCCCATGCCAGAAGACATTATCTCCTTCTGCTAACAGTGCTCTCAACCACAAATTCTCTTTTGGCGCTCAACTCCTAAGGCAGGCTTTTCCCACAAAATACAGCAAGAACACAATGCTACCTCCTCACCCACACTGTCTTTTATCCCATAATCTTGTGAAGACTTCATGCAAGAGGTGGAAGATCTCTTTTTTTCCTGAAGGCTTTTAACAACCAGGTTCTAATATTTAGCACAATAGTCTAGCCATGAAGATGCCTCAGTGGTTATTCAGAGGGCTCGGCACCGTCCCTTCTCTTAAAATTGCTCCAATTTTCTTGAAGCAGTTAGGTATGTACTAGGGCAAAGCAATAGCGAGTTAAGCTGTTTCACACTCAGCTGAGGGTAGGGGCAGCTTAACAATGCAAATATTTAGCCAAAGTTGAAAAACCTAAACGAGAGATTTTGAGAACATTTGTCCCAGAATACCCTGAAGTGGAGTAATGACGCTTTTCTGGGAGACAGACAGGCACATCTAAATGACAGTCAGCAGAGAAGGAATTTGGATGCAAGTTTCTCATACCTCAGATAAGTGCTTCAGACTAATGTGTCAGTCTCCCACTGAAAAACAGTATAGGTATGACTTGCTGCTCTCCTGCACACAGGGAGAGGAAAGCTCTAGGACCACGTTGGGGACAGGAGGGATGCAGAGCATCTAGCTTGCCATCCCAACGAAGCCCCAGCATGTACTGGGGTTTGGATCCGCAAACAGATATAAGGGAGAACATTGTTCCAGACCAGGACCGTGGACAATCCTTTGGGATCTGAAAGTCTGTATGTACATTTATGGTAAATGACAACATCAGATAAAATGTATTTCTTCTCCTTTCTCCTGTGTTCTCTTTTCTCTCTAGCACCCGAATTTTGAACCCCTTCTGCTCAGTGTCTGTCTGAACAGCAAGAGGAGGCACCAAGAATAGCCCTCTAATCTCTACCCACTTCATATCCTCTGATACCTTCAGAGGGAATGGAGGATGCCTTTACTTTCCTTTTATCCTCTGCCCAGACATTCTCATATAAGGCTGCATTCTCTTCTGTAGTAGAAAATGTTAACAGCTTGCTTTAGTTTGTTCTCTCATAGTTGGCCATCATATTAATTTTAAATGACAGAGTCTTGTCATATGACAGCCTATGTCATATTCTTCATTTTTGGTAGCATCTTCTATTCAGATCCACAGGGTCACCCCTTGCAGTGGTTCTTATGAAGTTTTGAGTTCAAGATACTTCTTCTGCAACTTCAGAAGTTTTCATTTTAAGGCACTTGTTTCCAGGGATTTGTATAACTTGCAAGGGAACAAAAGAAGCAGACAGAAACATGGAATTTGGCATTAACCCAGCCCTTCATTCATAATAAACCTTTTAAAAAAACAGCGATGACTCAGCACAAGCATAATTCACAAACCAGAAAAGCCTGCTTCCCTACCTTACAATTGCATTTGTAGGTACTTAATTACAGCGAATAACATAGTGGATATTTTATTTTTGAAAACATATGCTGCTATATCCAGCTCTTGAAATTGCTGTAACACATGGTGTCTCATCTAAAATATCCCTGTCAGATATAATTGGCAAAAGTCATCAGATGAGGCTCACGTCATATAATTAGATGTATTGTATTAGACTGAACTGGTTACTTTAATAGTAATGCCACAATGTACACTAGCAAGATGTTTTAAAATACAAACGACTTCCATGACCTTCCTGAGGCAACAACTCTGATCCTCTGTCATTTATTCTTGGCAATAACCTATTAAAAATATGTTGGGCAACTTGTTTGGGACCTTCCAAGCCTCCTCTTCCAAACACTGCTGTTGGTGCATATCCCTACACCCACGCAGCTCAGCTCTCAGCTCAAACACCTCCACTGGCATGGGATGAAGAGGGGCTGGAGACAAGGGTTGATGGCCCCACATCCCACCTCAAGCATCACACTGGGCGTCATGTAGCTGAGCTGCTGCACAGACTTGCTGGTAACATTGTGAAATATCTTCCCGGCTCTTGCAAGCTGAGGATCCAATGCCCAAATCCTTTGGATGCTCATCCATCCCATCAGCAAACATATTATTTTCCTCCATGCCATTATGCACACTAGTACTGATAATAATGATAATATGGCTTTTGCTTCCCTAGTGGTACTAGGTACTTTGTCTAAAAGAACAAAGAAATCTGAATTTTACATTTGGGAAACACCATAACGAAAAAGGGGCAAAGGCCACATGATGACTCTCTACTTCCTGATAATATTCTGGGTTTTGAAAAACAGTGTGGGTGTGGGTATCTGGTTTTTGGGTGGGTTTTTTTTAAGTTAACGATCTGAAGACACCCCTGTGTTCACCCTGTGGTGCTCCTGGCTTCCTGTCAGTGTTACATTAGAGATCAGTTATGATGTCTTACGTGCCTCAGTTTCTCTAGCACCTGTGTTGTAATATCAATACTAGAAACTGAATTGAAATAATGGAAGGAAAAACATAGCCATCTATTTTCAGGGTTGTACATTGCCAGATTGTATCCACATACAGGACTTTTAGCACTAAAAAGATATAAGACGTATCCTTTGGACTCCATTTTATGAGTGTAAAGGTATTATTACTCTCCTAGTTCATTTCACAGGAAAGAGGTGCCTATTTGCAAGGTTAATTATTAGAGTAAACAATCACACCCGTAACTGACCTAGTTAAACTGTTGGAAAAGCTGGGGGTAGTTTCTAGTGCAATTTAGTGCACCCATGTAAGCAGTGGCCCTGCTCTCTGTTGCTACGAGGAGGCGTGGGTCCGAGCATGGCTGTCTGGGGATGGACCTGACAGCTACCCTCTGCTACAGCTGTCTACAGGACGTTACTGGGATGCATCTACAGACACTGCTGTTTTATATGCACGTGACAAGATTAGGGGAGAATTCTAAGTTTTGTAACTCTCCTTTGAACCTGAATGTATTGCCAAAGTCTTCTTGTCACTTCCATTTTGACAGCTAGACCCATATTCAGGTGCTGAATTACTGCCTGCAACTTGTACTCAGGTGAGCAATAATATCACATAGGGTCAAAAATATTATACATAATGTTGTCTGGCTTCAGAGAGAAAATTATTTCCATCTAAAGACGAACTTCCTGTCTAAAAAAATCACAGATTCCTTTTCAACACAGCCTGGCTCCCTCCTCAATGCAAACAAAACTGACTCATGTCACAGCTGTAAGAATTACACAAAATTAGGATGGTCTGTTCCATAGGAAATCGTAACTCATCCTGATCTGGTTTTATTAAACCAGTAAGCAAATCTGAATTTCCAAAATGAAAATTTGGACACAGAAATACAGAAGCAGCAGATCCCTAATTGAGTGAGCTGGAAGATAAGATGTCCTGCACTGGCCAGGTCCTGTCTCCAGTGGCTGCAGTTGATGCTTGTTGGGGCATACATTGAACATGGGAACCCAGAGTGATCCTTTCCTTGATCCATCTTACCCTGGCCCAGCCGTCTGTGACTTAAAGACTTCCACACCTGAGTGATGGCCTATATTTATTTGGAAATAGGGAGACTGAACTCCATATTTCATTTAATACCTTTGAGACCATTTATATTCGTTACCTCCACATCATTTGGTAACAATGAATTCTACATAATTATATAGTGTGTGAAACAGATTTTCCTTGTGTTTATGTTGCACTCCATTTAATAATTTCTGTGAGTGCCTCTGAATCTCTTGGACTAAGAGAATTGTATACAATCTACATAATTTTCTCTCTTATACCTCTATGATTTTATTTTAAAATTACAGTATTCCATTCATGATATTTTATCTTTTCCAAGCCAAAAAGTGTCAAACTACTGTGGTTGTCTTACAGTCATTTTCTTTAAAACTTTTCCCAGAACTACTTCTAGTACATGGGATGGGCATATGAATTCATACAGTGGTATTATTGTATTCCTCTATTCTTTTTCTAATAATTCATACAGTGCTACTTACCTTTATAATCCTCCAGAATACTAATGTGAGATTTTTCTTCTTTTGTCAGAATGGTAATGACTGAAATAGACCTCCTTATTATCCAATTAAAATTAAGGGTATTTTATTTAAGTCCTGGTTTCCTCTATCCTAAACAACTATGTATTATCTGTAAAAGTTGTTACCTTGCTATTCATCTGTCCTTTCCTGATTATTTATGACTGTAACTCAAATCCTAGCATAAGTTGTGTGAAAATTAAATTAACAGTAATTTCATAAAAGTTTATTTTCAAGATACCAGAATGTTGTATTTAATATTTGTTCAATTTAACCAACTCAAATCCTTGCCTAGTTGCAGTTCAACATTAAACTACATGTGTAACACAGGGCCACGTTGCTCTGCAGGACATGGAGTTCAGCAGCCTGACCTTTCCCAAACGCAGCCAGATGCCCAGTGACACCAGGGGCTTTGTTAGGGGCTTTGCTGTTCCATGCCATTTCCACTGTAAGCCAAGCCCAGCACTGTGGTTCTCACTCTAGGGCATACTCAAATACAAGAAGCTAAAGTGAAATAAAAGGATACAAACCTAGGTAAAACAAAACCCACGGAAAAAAAAAAAAAAAAAAAAAGTTTTTTCAGTATTCCATGCAAACAAAAACCTTTTAATTCTCACATATGATGAGATATCTTACTCATTAGTCCCTGTCCTTTCTGGAGAAACCTGCCTGAGTGGAAAAAAATAGCTATCCCAACACCTTCTAAAAGAAGGAAACTAATTATTTCATGTATGCTCATTTGAAACTAGCATTACTTCCTGAATTCACAGGGAACTCTTTCATCTTCCAGCAACATGAATGAGCAGGAATCGCAAGAAAAGCCCATGACCCTGTGGCAGTGACAAGGCATTTCTGGTCCCTGTTAGCCTGGGACGTGATCAGCAGTTCCCTCACACCAGAAATGGAGCCTTGCCCTGTATGCAAAAAAACATCAGAAAAGGCAGCCAACATCCAGCGGAGAGTTAACCGTTCCCTCACCCCTGCTCTCTCCATCACACTTTTCCTCAGCTCTACTCCCAGATCAACATGTAAAAATTGAATTTCTAACACTGGGGCAGACACTACAACTGCATCTCCAACCATGCTAAGTGTAGGGTAAAAGATATTAAATATTTACTTTTTTGTTATGATGGACTGAAGACATTTCTGGCAAGTTAACAGCTCAGCAGCTATGGGAGGAGCACTGAAATATAATGGAGCCATAAGACACTGCAATGTATGTCAGAGCCTTTCAACTCATATTGTTATCAGCCAGTGGTTTGGAATGCTATTATTTATTTTTTTTTAATAAACCTTAATATTAACTTTAAGTTTATGTGCAAGGGATTGTTGGATGTGGTTCATAACAGTGATAAAATATAGTTGAATCACTGTAAAAGGTAACTAATTTATTCTCAGACTCCTCTCCTCCCATCAATCAATGTTATTCCCTCCTCAAGAAAAGTGACAGCCTGGCCCTGCTGAAATGAATGCAAGAACTCCCAGTGGTTTCAACAGGAGCAGACTTCACCTTGCCCAGGATCAGGGAGAGAGCTGGCATGAGCCCTCAGATTAAAATTCAAGAGTTCCTGGCTCTCCTTTAAAGTGCACATTATTACCCTGCTCCCTTGCCCACAGCCATCCATCAGCTCTGGACCCTGCTTATCCTGCAAGTGCTCTGTAAAGGCTCCTTCTTTTTGAAGTAAACTTCTGCCTCCTCATCCAGTCTCCACATTTGGAGTATTTGAACACCTTTATCAGGTTTCTGTCCAACTTTGGCAACCTCTCTTGGAAGCCACACAGAGTTAATCACCTGCCAAGGAGAAATTAATCACTTTGCTGCTGACTCCCTCATGCATAATGGCAGAAATTCAGGACCGACTTCACCAGCAGTGACCACATGCCTGTTTCAGACCTCTTCAACCCTCCTCCTTCACCTCTCCCACCTTCCCTCTGCTTGTAGCTAAACTCAGATTATTATTCATTGCTATTAGTGATGAAATAAGCTTGCTTTCCCCCCTGTCTTTTCTGCCAAGAAGGATACACTGTGATTAATATTGTCTTCAGCTCTAGGCTGAATTACTGTGATTGAACTACACGAGGATGCCATGACAAGGCTTTGGCTTCACCACCATGGGACAGCCCCCATCTCAAGAAGAGGGGAGAATGCCCTGGAGAACTTCTCACCGCTTCCTTCTTTATTCCCAGGCTGTTTCAAAAGCTAGGAACTTATTGACAAAGTTAAGTTGTAACAGAGACCACATCTCCAGCTCCAACGCAGCTAGCACACAATGTTCCACCAGCAAACAGAGACAAAGTACACTTATTCGTGAGTTCAGTTGCAAAACAAGCTCCTGGACAAGACTAGACACATCCAGAGGAGCTCTCCAATGGTCTCTGCACCAGTGGTATGGGCATGAGCCACAGACAGAAGGGACTGAGACCACTCATAGGAGCACAAATTCATCACAGTTTATCTTGTTGAAACCTGATAACAAGATCCTCATAGTAAGAACTTCAAAATCCAGATTGACCTCCAATTTAGGAAGATTTCAGTGATGTCAGAGAGTGGCTCTCTGTCATTCTCTATTCTTGGGTTAGGGACAACTGAGAAGCAGATGCTTTGAATGCCCCAACTGCACTAGCACAAGAAGAGGTATCAGACAGTCTGGACAATCACAACAGAGCACAGAGTGCCCTTTTCCTTAAGTATCTGCCCAAACTGTACAAAAAGCTGCCCTGACACATGCTTCAAACAGAGTGAAATATGATGAGTGTCTCTTGGTGCCAACACCAAAGTATCCTGAAGACATTTTATGTGTCATGTTACATGCTCAGAATTAATTGTATCCACACGAAAGGAATTCTGCTTTACATCTCAGTATGCCACACAAAAACTGATCAGAGAATAGAAACTGGCTGTTCCTTAGGTCATTCAACAGATGTAATTATGTGCAAACTGAATTATGCCCTTGTCTCTGTGGAAGTTCCAAGTTCACAAAGGTAAGAACAGTTATGCACAAAACCATCTGAAAAAGGAAGTTTAAATAGAAAAATATCAATAATAGCTGGAAAGTGCTAGGTGCTGAAAAAGGCCTTAATACATAAATTTTATTATATATAAATATATATAAACTATATTAAGAAAACCCTAATAAACAAAAAAGTATGATTAAGCTGTCAACCTCCTTAAAAAAGGAGATAAAACAACCATGAGAATATGGATAATAATTTTAAAAGACTGAAAGCTGAGAACAACTAGTAAGTATCAGCAAAATATTAAGAACTGTAGAAAGGTTGACAGTGGAGGCAGAAATACTCAAGAAGAAGTGAGATTGAGGTTAAACATATGGAAATGAACTAATCCAGGTAACTTGTAGTCTCAAAGTGTTAAGAGCTGTGGAGAAGGTCATCAGAACTTTAACACTGGTTTTCAGTAAAGCAGTTGTTAAGCTGCAACTACCTGGAAGAGAATTGATGCTGCCCCAATGACTGCAAGAACAAATGGCCCAGCCTGCTGCTCTGACAGAGACCCCAGGAGCACAGCAGAAGAGCAGGTTTTGAGTTTAAGTTTGAGTTTAAGCAGATTTGAGTTTAAGGCTAATGGTAAAAGCAATAGCAAACAACAGGTTTATGGAAAGTAGATCATAGCAAACAATATTGATAACTTTTTAATTTAGATTAGAAGTTTTGTGTATAGAGGCACCAGCATTGACATAATAATCCTGAATCTCTGTAAGATATTTTTGAGTAACATAAGAGACAAGAGTGAAACCAAACACGGCTTCACACGCATTAAGTGAGAAAGAAAGTTAGTTCTTTGATAGGTTTTAAAAGATTAATGGAGACAGTAACACTTTTAGTGAGTTTTCTCTGGGACTAGGCCATAGCTCTGTGCCATTTAATATCTTAGCAAAATGAAATGGCAAAATAATTTCAGAGAAATGACACAAGTACTAGAAGAATAATGTATAGTAGAGAGTTGAAGTAACTTCCTCAGTAAAGGACTGTGCAGATAAAGGTAGGGATAAATAACCATTTTTGAAAAAAAAAGGAAATCATGAACAGGATAAAAATGAAAAGGAGCATAAGTTCAGTGAAGAGGTGGTGAGAAGGAGTCTGAAAATATCTTCCCAGGATAAGAACTTCAGATCTCAACAGAGCTGGAAGAGCAGTCAGTCGTCAATTCGCCCTCCGGCAACTTCTCCTTCTTCCAGGCCAAAGCAGAGGAGGTGCTAGATAGAAAAAGGAAACATTTTTTTTCATTTGAGGTCACTGCAAGAGAAATAGAAGAANCCACCCCCCACAAGAAAACCATTCTGGAGAGAGGTCTGGTGTCAGGCATTGGTTTGATGTAGTAGAGGCCCAGCAGGACTCTGGCAATTGCTCCTTGGAAAACCTATTGACATTTGCACGTGTTCAGCACTCCCACAGGAGACCCTGGCTCTGCAAACTGTTACTTGGCAAACAAGTATTTCACTTGAAAAATGTAAGAAATTTGGATGGTATAAAGAGGTATGTGATTTGGGGAACAGAGAGAAGCTTAAGAGAGTCTAAGCAGCTTTGGAAAGAGGCTAGGCTAAAGCTTAATAAAAAGTAATTAAAAAAAATATCATCTCTCAGAGAGAAGAAAAGAAGGGGAAAAAAGCGGGCATTAAAATGTGCACAGTCTGACCACAGCAGTGATATAACCATCTGCAGCATACCTTCTCCAGCATGAATTAGATGAGTACAATAATTCCTTGGATCTTGGACTACAAGAAAAATCCCGTCCATAAACTGACTGTCTAAAGCAATAAGGTTGAGAAAAATGCACAGTGGTCATGACAAAAAAAACTTTTAAGAGTTTGAGCAACAGAATACAGATCTCTAACACTGAGAAGCTACAACAGTGGGTAGAAAACACAGTTGTTCACAGATGTCCTGAAGGATAGTATTGGCACAGTTGTCTTAAAACCACGTAGCCAAAACTAGAAACCAGAGAGCTCTCCACTTCTCTGCAGGTGTTATTAAAAAAACACAAACCCTTGCACTGATATACTCATCTAGGGGAGGAGGCTGTGTACTCAGTGAGGGCACTGAAAGGTTCACACGTTGACTGCAGCCCATGTTAACTGAAACAAACCACAAAACATTGCTGTCATTTCTAAAGGGGCCTGGCAAATCTCCTTTACTGCAAAAATATGGACCTTATTTTTCAGCTTCAGATGTACAATTTGTAAATTGAATGCAAACCTTAGAAAGATTCAGCTGTTGCAGGCACACACTAAAGAATTAGAAATATGCTGTAGAGAAAAGACAAGAGCTAGATTTCAATCAGATCAGAAACAACTGCTGCAGGTCATGTTTAGTGAGAACTGTGATTCTGAGAGCTACTGATAAAGGTACAATTCTGTAGACAGGGTTTAGGACTTTGGGCCCTATTTTCATTTCAAAGAAACCATCTCATAATCTGAAAAGAAACAAAAATGTTTATTTAAAGGTATGAAGATGGTTAACTCTGAGATGCCATAGGAAGATATTGTACAAGTATGAATTAAGCTTCATTGGAGGTTAAGCAATCTAAGAAAAATAAAGTTATGTGGATGGAAATGGTCAGGCATGTTGCATTAGACAAGTAAAGCCAAGGAGCAATTTACCAATAGTGCCCACTGTGTTGATTTTGTTCCAGCATAGTAGTGTGCTCCTCTGCAGATTCAACTCTTGTCTCTTCTTCAGTCTTCCTAAGCAGCTGCCCCACACCAAGGACTTGAAGTTAACATGGAGTGAGGTATGAGGAAAACAGGATGGGCAGAATGGGCTCTCCAGGCTCAGTTCAGGTGCTTCGCCAGACACAGACAGAACACATGCAGATTCACCCCCTAGCTTTGCATAAATCTCCACCAAGTCTGTTTAGTTTTCCAAAATGCTGTAATTTGTACAGTCTTCAAAAGATACCTCTTCATATAGTCCTTTTTTATCAGTAGCAAAAATTACTTTCTATTCTTTTTCACCTTTGGACTGAAATCCATCTTCTGGAAAGCACCAGCTGAGAACAGCAAGCCTGAAGCACACCACCAGCATGAAGGTCAACCCAAACTGTCATACCTTGCCACAGTTCCTTCCAGCCAAAACCGCCTTGTAGAGTAAAATGTCCAACCTGCTTACAAAAAAAGTTTCTCTTTACAAGCAGTTGCAATACAAAAACAGTACCATGGAGGGAAGGAAACTTTTTTTTTTAAAGAAAAGAAAGATTGACTGTTGGAATTTATTTAGGTCGACACCAGTGGGACTTTCTCAGAGAGAAGGAAACTGTGCACTAAATGTTTACCTCCTTTGTGGTAGCAGCAAATTAGGCATTTATCCCTTCAAGCAGCAACAGGTGCCAATACACCTGTTCCTTCCAGATTGTCCCTGCTTTCTTTTGGCATGCGATACCCTGAAAATGGCTCCGATGATCTGCTGTGGGAGGGCCAGGAGGCTTGCTAATACAGGTTGAAGCATTTGTTTCTCAAGGAAAAGGAAAAAAATACAACAAAAAACAGGCAATGGTTGTGCTGCCTAGGAGAATATAACACTCACTGCTGCATTTTATTATTTTTAGTATCAGTTCCACAATATATTGAAATTAGATTAAAAGGAAAACCAAGGAAATATGTGTAAAAACAAACATGTCACATGCATTTATGAAAAAGCCCTAAATCCTGTATGGATTTGGCCATACCTTTTCTCCTGAAGTAAGCAGTGACTTCAGAGAGATGTTATCTGTGGCCTGCTCCATTGCTGCCCCATGGGTCACCCATTCCTCAGTTCCCATTCCTGGGAAAGAAAGAGTGACAGATGGGGACAGTGTGACAGTGAAGGGCAACTATCCTTAGTCTACCAAGTGCAAATGTGCACCCTCCCCACACAAAAACAATAGGGAAAGACTGAGGGGTGGAGATGGCTTGAGCATCTGCAATTCTCTGGTTGCACCTTGACTTGGGAGTCACCAAGCCACCATGGAATGGCGGGTGAAATTCAGTATATTCATATATAAAGAAAGCCACAGCTGGATTAAAAGAACTTTTCCTGGAAAAACCAAGGGCTAAGAGGGGGAAATATTAAAACCTGAGGGCTTAACTTAAAGTCCTGTGAAAAAGTCATTGCTTTTCTCAGTATCAGTACAAAAATGTCTTCAATCTCAGAAATGATGCTGGATTGTGCAGGCAACCCAGCTCAGTCCTAACCAAAAAATCTGCAGAGTGAAGACACAGACTTAAAAACATAAAGGGCTTATGCAAAGGAGCCAGACTGAAAGATGGGTTGAAATTCCCTTTTGACTCAACAGTCATCGCCTGCTTCCTAATCCCTTTGGTGCGCAGAGTGCCCCAGCCCTCAACTGCGAGGGAGAAGACAGTGGCACCTCAGCACTCAATGGAGCTATAGCAGGAGTCCTGCAACTGCCAACACCCGGAGCAGAGAAACAGCTTATACCAGCAAAAAAAAAGTTGTTTTGCTGGTAGGAATTAAACCAGTTCGCTGAACAGATTACATTATAACAACAACAAAAAGACCTTTTGATGGTAGGACTGAACTCACAGTAGGGATTTTTCTGTCATAATTATACCATTGCCATGCCAGCAAAACTTTTTAAGTATAGACCAACTCCCTACGTTTTTATCTTTTCAGTTACAAAGATTACATAGAGGCAGAAGTTATGAAACAAGTTGGCAGCAGGCGTGGGGAACTGTGTTGGCCCCTTAGAAAGCACCTCGTCTTGCAATGAAGAAGACCCATGAGGGCAATTTCCCTGAGGAATCACAGTGATACATCAGCTCCAGAGGCATGCTGGGGGATGTGAAGTTGTGGTCCAAGGGGTGTGTTTGAGTTGTAAATATTTTGATGAAGATTTAGGTTAGGAGTTTTTTGAGAGTGCCTGTTTTGAAATGTTCGCAGCTACTGTGTTAATAAAGTTTGAGAGTTTTTAATTGTGTGGAAGGGATTTTGTTACCTGCACAGTGATTAAATGGTGTGCACATGCAGATAGAATCAAATCATAATCCTTCAGGAAAATCTGATGTTTAAGTGCTCTCTATTCTGGATGTGCCAATTCAATAGCATACATGCTTTTTATTATAATGTAATGCAAGTCTAAGATACTTAAGACGCATTTAAAGAGGCAAAAAAGGGTGGAACTCCTTGGCAACGGCTTTAAGCCCTTTGAAGGCTCCAGCATCTGCTGAGTCAGACCCTCCCACCCTACCTTGTAGTTTACAATCAGCCACTGAGTCACAGCAAATTCCTGACTTCACTATTTCACGAACTACAGTAGCCTATTTTTAAGGTTTGGGTCTTTTTAATTAACCCCCTTTTTTTGTTGTTGCTCAATAAACAAATAAAATAGTAAGAACAAACAAATAAATAAATAAATGAAATAAAAATAGAAAGGAAATAAAAATAAAGGAGCTCCCAGCTCTGAGTTCAGCTGCAGGAAACTTGTCCTCAGAAGTACTATTCTCAAGCCACAAAATATACTTCACTCCTGATTAAGTCCTTGGAGCCTGAGAAGGGTCCATGGGGATGAGAAGCACTTTGCAGAGCAGCCATGGGATCCCCACATAAGGCGTCTGGAGGCAGGATTGCGTTAGCGGAGTTCTCTGCCCCACTGGATAGACCTTGCTCCCCAGCAGACTAATTAGCCAGGGTGGAGCCCCGTTCTGATATAAATCCATGCCAGCCCTGGTATGTTTCTACAGTGCTTCCTAGTGCCACGCGGACATGGCGGTGTGGCCTGAAGCCAGTCACCAATCCTGCCTAATTTCCTCATCCAAAAACTGATGATGCAGCCTGCCTACCAGCAGAAACTCCCATTGTGAAACTGAGTTTGCTGATATTTGGAAAGCATTTAAAGGTGTGTCTTAGTGGGGAAAAGTGTGTTCAAATTTCAGGCAGGTCATAGGAGTAAACCTGTTTCTGGTTCCATCAGAGAAACATCAGTGAGCAGCATTACATGTGTGTGGAGTCAAGCTAGGATTCCTCTTTAATCAAGTTAAGTCAGGTTTCATTCCTGGCCTTGCCAATTATTTAAATCCCACCTACCCACAAAAGCCTCCAACCTTGCTGAGGTGGAGCTGTTGACTCACATTGCCTGGTGGGATGGGGCATCTCACTGCAGTCATCACCTATGTGGACAGGGAGTAGCTCTCCAGGAATGCAGCAGTGCATCCTCCAGCATGTCCCTGTGCCACTGTGGTGCACACCAAGCCTACAGAGAGATGCCAGAGGAGTTTCCTGGGAAGAATTAACATGGTGGTGGGTCAGGCAGGAGCTGCTCCAGCCACCATGCGACATGCACTAGAAACTTCAGGAGAGCACAGTGCAGGTATAGACACTGAGGCACTTGGGTTCTCCAAGGGGCACCACAATCACTCTTAGGCTTGCCCAATGCAACAGGATTAGCTTCAGGTAATTCTGCATCAAAATGTTCTCTACATTAACCCAAGCCAGGGAACTGAAAACAAGACCATGTCCCTCGGCTTCATGAGAATATTAGAGGGGAAATGCTGAAGAAATGCAGTGTGACTGTTCATGGAAGAATGATTTCTGTCTTTTATTCAAAATGTTTCCAAAGTTTAAAGTAAGCATCAACAAACTTAGCTGTTAAGATCCCCTTTGCTCGTCAGTAGTGTTCCTATCTCTAAGTAGAACTTGGTATCTGCTTAACAGTGCAGAGCAAATTTACAGGACAGCTTAAGGTAGGAAATAATGAATACCACTTCAGCAACTGATAGCACATAATTGTGTGCATCTACAGTTCGTTACACTGAAATGCATGATAATATGTAAGCACTGAGGCTCAAGTCTTATTTGCCTGTTATTGTTTAAATAGAAAAATTAAAACTGTTCAAAAGTTGAAATAAGTTCCATTAATTAAGTCACATACAATTCAGTGAGATTATTATTTTTTAAATGTGCCCTTAACCTGTATTTCTTGAAATGTAATTTTGTGTGCTTCCTTCCCATTTTTCTCCCACGTGCTTTCTGTATTTTGCTTTTATTTCCATGTACATTACATGATATCCAATTAGGGGTTTCTTTCATCACTTAATTTTCTTCAACTTTTCAAAAATTCTCCAACTTTAGAAATGTTACAGAATGTCAAATGAAAAATATGTATGTTTAAAAAAACCTCTAAATTCTAAACTGCCATTTAGTGATATAAAAGCTTAAAGGAAGAGACTTGAATTTATAAAAGCTAGTATTTTACCACCAATTTTATATTTCAATGAAAATACTCAAAATCTGAAAAACCCCAATGTTTCATTTAAGGTTTTGATCTCTAAACCCACAGATTTTCATTGATAAAAAAATTTGAAGAGAAACATTCAACTTGCTCTGAAAACAATGACATTTATGGCTGAGAGGATGGAAATTAAATGCAGTGATGTTTACTGAGGACCTGACTGCAAGGGGGCAAGGTCATAATTTACACATAATTACTGGTTTGCACTATCGTTTAACCACTACTGAGATAAGTATGTTTTTCTTTCTTCCCTCTTCCTGTGCAAAAGTAGTGTTCAGCACACTTCTTATGCATTAGCCATTCTGGTGCAAATCACTGGTTTTTATGGTTAGTGATTCCACAGTAAACATCGCTGTCAAAAACAAGCTCTGCATCTAGAGATAGCTCTGTATTTTTTGATAATATTTTTGGTTAGTAAGAACGTGCCATCAGCACATAATTACAGACATACATACTGTGACAAACAAACATGGAAATATGATTGACTACAGTAAAACAGCAATATTTTAAATATGGGGTGTGTCTGCCTTTTTAGAGCACGTACAGTCACACCAGACTCCTTTGTACCAACTCACACAAAAAATACCCAGCCAAGTATTCTGGGTGAGTCTATAAATAATTCGTGTTTCCCAAGGCTGAGAAATATATGCTTCTTGGATAACCTTTGAAGAGTTTGAGTCAGGATTTTCAGAACTGGCCAAGGCTTTTGCTTGCTTTGTTAAGTGCCTGCTTTGAGAGAGTAAGCACCTCTCCTATGGATTCAGTCCTTGGCTGAAGGAAAAGTTGGATGCCAAGAAACAGAGGGACTCAAACTCACTAATAATGGTAGAAGTTTGTCCTCTGCATCAGCTATTTTGAAAATAGAAAGATTTTGTGTTCTCAGCATTTGGTAGTGGCACACCAAACACTCCGGCTAGAATAAAGGTACACACATTGGTATCAGGTTTTGATGTGGCCAGGGGTGAGTTATTGGCGGCCACTTATTCAGCCACATCTCTTCCCAGCACAGTCATAACCCACATTAATCGTGCTGGTCTCTTTACACTTGTTGGAGTGTATGGCCAATAGTCCTGCAAGTAGTTTGAGAAATATAGACGAAATATTCACTATCTCCTTGATATCTTCAGGTTTAGTTCCAAACTCTTGCTTTCAGGAAAACTGCAAGGTTTGAAATGGGCACTGGTTCCTGGGACTGCACCTGCTCCCCCTCAGCAGTCTGTGCAATGGTCCTGAGATTGCATCCAAAGCCTGAGCTTCACAACCAAAGCCACCTTCACCTCCAAATTCACAGGGAATCTTCTTGTCTCCACAGTCAACATTTTAATCACCCCTCCAACATGTATTTATAGAGAAATTCTAGAGATGGGTTTAGTCCCAAGCTGAAATGAAATAAATTTCCATTTTCTCTGCAAGACAGAATGCTATTCTTTGCCTAGCTCTGAGAGGCTGATTGTGGGTGAGCCGGTGCAACCCTCCCATTCTTCTCCAGCTGCTTGTGCCAAGGGCAGAGTACTGTGGGGGTTATTCACATTGCGTGCTCCAGAGCATCTCCCTGCACACAGGCTGGAGAGACAGGAGGATGGGTGGTTATTCAAATATGTCCAGACGGTCCCTCCTGTCTTCTGGGAGAAGAATCATGCTAGAATCTGCACAGTCCAACAACTACCTCCATGTTGTGCACAAGCAAGGTGCCCCTGGCTGTAAATTGGGTGCAAGCTGGGCTGCATGCAGATTCAGATAGCTAATGGGTCAGCTGCACATGAAACAAAACAAAACAAACAATCCTAGATCCTTGATGCGGCAAAGGCATAAGGAAAGGCTTGTGCAACCTTAATTCAGCCCTCTTCTACTCTTCAATTACAAAATCACGTACTGTATTTTCCATGGGACCCTGCCTCATTCAGTTCACAGAATACATGGTGTTCACTTAATGAGCAGCTATTCAATATTTTATTTTCTTTTCACTCAGTGTGTTGCCCTAGGCATGATTTACTACATGTAATTCAAACCTAGCTGTGCAGCCAAAATTATTAATCTCAGCACAGCTTTTTTTCCTTTGGTACTCATCCTCACAGCACTCCTGAGTGCTACACAAATATTATATTTTCATAATACCACAGGGAAGGTGTTTTCATAATACCCCAGTGTGATTAAATGGAGAGGAGGGGTGGAATTATCCTCTGTATTTCACAGGTGTGTAGAAGAGGCAGAGAGAGACAAGTCCAAAGAATCAGAAATTTGATTGACAATTTGAGTCACAACTTTCAAAATGTCTTCATATAATGAAGAATTTTCATATACTGAATATTCAAAGCAGGTTTCCCATTGAGTCAACCTGCATCCATCAGTGCTTGGGGACAGAGAAGACCTTCTAAGCTGTGGACTAGTCCCTTCCTATCACAGGCAGCTCTTTTATAATGTTATCAAATTGAAATGAATAGGAATTGGGTTTCCTGAGTTCCTATTAAAAAGCTGAGAACTCACTCTTCTAATAGTTAGAAACCATTTTCTAATTTTCAGCCTAAATTTATTCATAGCCAGATCACACTCATTTGTTCTTATGCCAACATTGTCCTTCACCTTAAATAGTTCCTCTTCCTCTCTGGCATTTGCCTCTGCTGATAAATTTAGAGCAAGCAATCACATTTTTTTCCCTCTCAGCATTTGTCTTGAGGAGCTAAATGAGCTACACTCCCTAAACTGTCTCTCTCAAATTAAGCTGCCAGGTCCCCTGTTCATCCAAGGACCCGCTTTACGAACCTGCTCTGGCTTGTGTCTATCTGCTCTGAGCATGGCTGACCAGACTTGTACACAGCTCCACACTGGCCTGCATTTACTCAGAGGAGGCTCAAGCAGCAAAATAGTAACTGGTGGTAACTAGAGGAGCTGCAAATGCTTTGCTATCTGTCCTGGAAAAGGTTTGCCTGAGATTCAGCATCAAATTCCCACAGTTACATCACATCAGCAGCACCCCAATGACTGCAGTCTACCAGCACATCCCAATTTTGCTCCTTTTTTGGTTTCCAGCAGAAATTCTCAGCATTTGTTGAAAAATGTATGTGTTTTGTATCATTTAATTTCACCTTGCTTCTCACGTCCCAGTCCTCTGGATCATCAGTGCATACCTCTGCTCCAGTATCCCAGCCCCAATCTGTGACAGTGATGCTGCCCACACCATGTCACTGGCTGATTTCTTTGGCAGACTTGTGAACATATAAGCATATATGAAGTAGCTTTTTGAATGTGTCTGCTCCTGAGATAAATTTTTAAAAATCCCCCCCAAAAAATCAGAGCAATTGTTAAGAAAGCGCACAGGTCGGAAATGAAATCTCAGAATATTAGACACCCCGATTTGACACCTTTTGAAAAATTCCTGTAGTCAATGGCTGTCAAATATTGGTTACCTCTTTGACATGAAATAAATTGTATTTTGGTTTCTGAGAAGACTATATTCATCATTAAAAGTTAAGATCATTTCAGTTATGACTTACATACATGATTTGAGGTATGCAAGACTATTTGTAGTTATCTTCTTTCAGATAACTATCTTATATTCACATACTAAAATACCTGGTAAATAACAACCAGACAAAGAACAATGGAATTGAACTGGAAAAACAGCAAAAAAAAAAGCCTAGGCAAGAAACCCAAGGAAGGAGAACAAAAGCAAGGTAGTGAGTGTGTGACACCATGACTTAGATGAAATAAATCATTCCCTGGTTGCACAGACTGCTTGCTTTTCTGGCTGAAAATTCTGCATATTTCAGGCAGAAAACGGCAAGGAGGAGGAGGCGGCTTCCTCCCCAGGAGCTGATGGCAGAACTACGCAGGGGGAGAACAGTTTGGGGACCTACCCAACAACCATCACTGCCACCAGACCACAATCTAAGACTGGTGAAGTGGCCCTAGCAGGTAGTGGTGGTCTCTATTGTGAGGCTGATGACAGAAGACCAACAGTTCTGTGACCATGTCAGACTTTGTGTTGCCAGCCTCTCCACAGATACCCTTGAACATGTTCAGGAGGGAACAGAGGCATCACAGCAGCTTCTTACCTGTACTGTCTTGCAGACACATCATGCCAGGCAGTTTTCCTCCTTTGAGCTTCCTTCAATCTGTTAACATACACAGCACTGACTGGCAGTTGCAATGAAACTTGATTGGCAACAAAACCATTCAGGTACCCATGGTAGAAGACCTTGACAACGTTGTGGTGTCACCTGTAGTCTTCCACATGAACAGGAGGATGTTGGTCTCCTCCCAAGAGAGCCAAGTGGCATGCTAACTCCTAAAGTGACAGCTCAGGCCTTCTTAATTGTCAGTGAGAGCTGTATACCCAAGTTTATGTCATGGAGGTTTTGAAAAATCTGTGCATAGGACAGCAAGTGGGGAGGTGAGTACATAAGTGTCTGAAGTCATGATAGGTGACCAGGGGCATATACTGTCAGAGTTAGGTCACTCTATGGATGCTCTTGGGTGTGTATTGCCTACAAAATGACCTGGAGACTGTTGCAAGCAACAGGAACCTTCCAAGTCAACAAATTATGGTGATTTCAGAATAATTTAGAGGGACTCTCCAAGGTGTAGGATGGATCAGATTTAATCTGGGACAATCCAACAAGACAGTGAATAAATGGCAGGCATCTCTGATCTCAGTAGGACTCAGCCCAGATACAAAGGAAAAGTTGCAAAATTCCTTTTGGAGAGTCAAAACTTAAATACATGGAGATGTAAAGCAAACAAGGGGAAATCATAGAATAATAGAATGCTTTGGGTTGGGAGGGAGCTTTAAAGGTCATCTAGTCCAACCACTCTGCACTGAGCAGGGGTATCTTTAACGAGATTAGGACCTGTCCAACCTGACCTGGAATGTTTCCAGAGATGGGGCTTCTACTACCTCTCTGGGCAATCTGTGCCAGTGTTTCACCACCTTCACTGAAAAAAAATTCTTCCTTATTATCTAGTTTAAATCTACCTTCCTTTGGTTTAAAATCATTACCTCTTGTCCTGTTGCAACACGCCGTGATAAAAAGATTGTCCCCATCTTTCTCCTAGGTCTCCTTTAAGTACTGAAAGGTTGCAATAAGGTCTCCCCAGAGCCTTCTTTTCCCAGTCTGAACAACCCCAACTACTGTCACATGTACTTGGGAAAAAAAAGAAGGAAACTTTTGCTCGCATGCCGGGGATGAGAAGTAGCAGTCATAAGAGAGACTTGGGTGGAGCAGAGGGCAGGTACAAGCGTGTAGATGTTGATGAGAGAAGAGGCATATGAAGGAGTGGTGTTACTGCAGGCAGTGTGGATAAGAGGAGGCATGACCTGCACTGGAGTTGGGTATCAGAGAAAGAGGACCCTCAGCTTGTGGGTCCTGCGCTGCTGCCTGCTCTGGAGAATAGACCTGGTCCTCAGCTACCTAGCTGAGTTAATTTTGGGACCTTTGCAAGCACAAACTGAACAGAACCAACTATTTCCTTTAAAGGAAACAGTTCTGCCTACATAAAGATTTGCACAAGTTTCACTAGACCATTTTTTTCAAACATTTTAGTTAAACTGCTGCTGCTGCATTGACAAGATTGAGGAGGTAAGGAGGGGCAATGTCTGGTCTTGTGTTACTCCAGCATGTCTGACAGGAGCATATTTAGTCTCTTTCCAGTGAATAACACCTATTTTGGGGGCAGAAAAAACCAACTGTCTGACAAAGTCACACTTCCTACACCCCTTATTCTTCCTTGGGAAGTATCTTCAGCTGTGAATACATATATATACTCTAATGACAGTCAGCTGTCACGTCTGTAAATATACATTTACTTCCCATTAAGGGCTATTTGCCCCTTTTTGTGACCTTTCACCAGCTTTCCATACCCTGACCATGTGGCACAGATGGTATAATCCTGTCAGGCTAAGGCAGGTGACAGTGCTGCTCAGTGTTTAGTAATCAGTGACTGTAATTAGCCAGACTGGACGCAGGCTCAGATAATAGGGCAGTCAACCAGCTGCCAGTCATGAGGCTTTTCCTGCGGACTGCAGGAGATAGAAGAGGGAATGATATAAAGAGGCCATGCATTTTTCCAGCATACTTTGTACAGAACTGTTGATAACATTATATATGGTGTTTATTAATCAAAAAAAGAGAAAAAATTTCCTTTTTATTCCAGAGTGACTGATAAAGTGTGTTTCACATCACGTGGGCACACAGGAGCTTTCAGCTGGTTGTTAAATCTGATGGAGGTGTTTGGAGAGTGTTTAGCAGTACCAAAGCTTTTTCTTATTTGGAGACTATCTTGTCATACTTTCCTTACACTGCTATGCTTACAAGCACACTAACTGCACGGATTAAGTGATCCAGGTTCATGATCCCTAAACCAACTTTTTTAACACAGGAAAGCTACAAGTTGTCTGCGTTCAGGGAGCAGGGTTTAGACAAAATTAAACTTAGTTGCAGTTAAAGTAAAGAAAAACCTAAATTCATTTCAAATGAAGAACTACTGTTAAAAAATATGATGGAGGCATTGAAACTACTGGCATTAGGAAGTTAGTGGAAGAAATATTTTTACTGACTTTAGTTCTTTTTAGGGAGCGAGGTGATCACCCTTATTTCTGATCTTGTGTTAAAGTACACATTTAGATGATATGCAAGTTGCACACACTGTATTTAAGAGAAGTAAGCAGTGGGCTGAACTGACCATATTTTCATGTGAGAGATGACTCACGATCTCCTGGATGGTAGAAAATGTTCCATGCTGAGCAGATGCTCATGCTTACAGTTTGTTCGGGTGAAAGAGGTTTTATTACCAAAGATGCAACCAGTCATCTCTCACAGAGGAAAGGCCAGTATTCATTGCCTAGGAGGCCTTTTTTTTCCCTTACTTCAATATTTCTTTCCTATTTTAAAACATGTGCTCGCTATTACAAAGACACTAATAATGAAATATATTTAGTTAAAAGAAACAAATGCATACATCACAATGAATCAACTTCTCACCTTCTCTTTTATTATACATATTCCAAGGGCTTCTCTCCCTCTCTTCCCTTCCAAAATTACACTATTTATCTGTACAGAGCAGATACCTTAATCTTTTTGGGGAAAAGCAGAGAATAATTTCAATTTCCATGCATTTATGAAAAGACATTCTTAAATAGGCCAGAGAAAGAGATATTGCATCTATAAATAAATTATTCCGAGGCGGGCGGTGGGATGGGGTTACACATCACCATTGTGTGGGGAGGCTGCGAAGCCTGACCCGGGAGTGCAGCTGTTGTCTTTGTGCCGGGCACTCTGCCTCTGCCATTGTTCCCCCGATTACAACAGGCACGTCGGGGGCGCAGGGAGGGCAGGCGGGGGTGAAAGGATGGCTGTGCATTGATAACGCCTGGCACTATCACTGAGGGCAATGATAGGCCTCTCAGCTGCGGCGCTATCGGGGTGCGGGTCTTTCGAGTCACCCCCCTCCTCCGCCTCCCCTCCCTGAATCAGCAATTTCGGAAGATGTGAATGCATTCACCTCCTGCGTGTGCCAGCTGGATCCTACCCAGACACACACACGGGATTGTGTCAACAGATGGTGTAAGAGGGGACAAAAAGGACAGTATTTCCAAACTGAATATGTAATATCAAACAGGTGTGGAGGTAAGAAGATGGTAATGAGTAAGGAACGCTATGCTGCAGAGAAGGGCACCCACATGGCTCAGAGCAGCAGGGAGGGAACTTACTTCTCTTACCATGCTCTACCCAACAAGAAGGGAAAATGGCCACAGTGTCTCCACCACAGCCATTGTCCCCAGTAATGCAGGGAGGGCTCAACCACCAGACAGCCCAGCACTGAGAAGCCAGCAGAAGTGACATCACTTCTACCCTTTCATCCCTTGCATAGTTGCCTGGTTTCCAGAGGCATCTCCCAAAGCCCTATACAAAGATGCTTGGCCTCCCAGCACCCTAAAAGCCCTGCTCACCCCCCTCCAGCTTAGACAGAATGAGGCTGGAGGGACAGGACCCAACAGCAGTGGTGCTCCCAGTTTCTGCTAACTGCCCACATGGGGCAGAGGGGGGAAACACCCTAGGACAGAAAAGCCCAAATCAATTGTACTAGTCTAGGATGGTGCTATCATTGCAGATGCACTGGGGACATCTGACCAGGGCTTATTAAGCATTGGCACAAAAGGCATTTATGCTGCATTGATGGCTTCAGTTGCTGTCAGACAGTGTGTGGCTATTTCGTGAACTTGTTCTCACATTATTCTGTTGTAGTTACCTAACTTACTTATTCTTTGGTTTATCCCAAAGTTATAGAGCGTGTCTATGATGTATGCATTGTGTACTAATCCACCTTTATATATATTCATATATTTTACTTGCAATCTGATATGCATCTGTTATATGTAAAAGATGAGCTTCCTGCTCTCATCACTTTCAATTTATTCTCTCCAGAACTGTGTTCCAAAACAGAGTATTGCCATTCCCTCATCCTCTGTGATCTGTCAGCTGCATTCAACACAATCAGCTCTCTTGTCCATCTTGCAATCTTGCCCTCAGTTACCTGCCTTCCTCATTTTCTCCTTCCTTTCCCCTAACTGGGTCAGTTAGAGGATCTTCACGATTCCTCCTCCATGGAGGTGCCAACAGCTCTTCACCATGGCCCTGTTCTCTTTCTCCAGATTCACGACAGCAGCCTCCACCACAGGCACATATATTTCAACAGAATCTTGTTTAACATCTCTCTGTAACTCAGCAAAGTAATAAAATTTAAGTTACTGGAGAGTTCACCTTAATCTTCCAGTGAGGCGACAGAAGATGTAAGAAGATAACTGCTATACAGAGGCTACCACCCAATACACTGGTCAATACTGTCTCAGTTTTAACTTGTATTCTTTCACTTGCACATATCTCTCTTGTCTGACATGTGAAGGTCTCTGTACATCACAGCCAGGGCCTCTGTCCCCCATTGTCTTAATTATGGACTCAATGTGTTGCAGATATATAAATCATGGAAATTTAATCAGGCTTATTGCATCCCTCATCTGCCAGCACACACCAAAATGAAAGCTGTGGTGAAATAAAAGGCTATTCTAAATGAGAGGCAGCAGCAATGCTACATTAGGCTCTTGAACATTTTCTCAGCAAAAAGCATCTCTGGTGGATCTCCTCCCTCACACACACACCCAGGTGCAGTCCCCAGATCAGGCTAAATAATTTATTTAAAAGTTATATCCAACAGATAAGACAGAGGACCCAGGCTGACAAGCTGCAGGTGGCTGGTTTGCACAGAATATGGGAAGAGAGGAAAGCCCCTTCCTTTCCAGGCTGCTGTGATCCCTGGTTCCTTACCAGTCCCACTACGGTGCTCCCTTTCACAGCCTTTACTCACCCACTCCTTGCTGGTGACACAAACAGTGGAGGAGTGAGTCTCTGTGCATTTAAACCAACCTTATTAAAAGTGTATCCATGAAACAGCAAGCTGCCATCTCCATAGCCAGCTCAACCAGTTAGGGCACAGTAAATACTACCACTGGAGTAAGCATTTAAGGAGACATGTGGGGCAACTTGTCAGGTAATTTCCATTTGCTTAATCAGATCCTGTAATAGGCGTTAAATAGTAACATCTCCTTACAGTGTTGAGAACCTGACTTATCCACAGGCTATTTCCTAGTAGGAAATTGAGGCTGATAAAGTGAATCCACTCACCATAGGGTACAGCTATAGAAAAGTCAAACTCATACCCAAATTGGGATGGAAAAAATCTCATCTTGATATGTGAATTTGGCTGAAGTGCAATAAGCATTTCTTGTCTAAAGGGCACGGCATACTGAAGTTTTTCATCACTGTGCATTGCCAGAGCCTGCATGATTAGCACCTATTGAAATCAATTAGTTTAATCATAGTAATATCCTCCAGGTCTGGATGGGTTTGTAAGATGAGCCCCAAAACCTTGTCTCTACTGGGAAAATTATCCATTACTGACATTGGCTACACCCTAACAGATGCAGATGAATAAGTAAACACATTAAGCTGCTGAGGTAGACTAGGACAAACAGCACTCAGCACTGCTTAGTAACCACTCTGAGTTACTCATCTGCCAATGTGTTGGCTGCTATTTAACTTGTTATGTCCTGATTGACACTTGGAGCCAAACAGTGTTCAGCCTTTGTTCCTTTTGCGAGCAAGGTATGAAGTCTGAGTATCTGTGGTTTTCAAAATAGCATTTAAAAATCAAGATGAAAGAGTTACTGTAGTACAGCAGAGTTATAAAATCAATGCTGGAAAATTATTTTAACTTCAAAACACTCCTATGAGCATTGCTGTATGGGATGGAATATAACACAGATTATAGCCAGTATTAATAAGTAAAGATGAAAGCAGATATTGTGCAAAAATGGGGGGGTGCAGGGAGGAGGAACAGAATTAAGTACTAAGTCAGAGCAGCAGAACTGTCAAATGTGTTAGACTATATTCACAAGCACTCATGTGTGACATGCAGGCACAAAACATAAACATTTGTTTCATTTGTGAACTTTTGCTTTTTAGAGCAAAAAGGTTTCTTTTAGGAGGAGGGCTTTTATCTACATGCTGGAATTTTAAATGTCTTATATCCTGCAATGACTGTTTGAAGCAGTTCCAAAAGAACTGCTTTGCATTAGCAAGTGCTGATTCAACAATCTATAGAAATGTACTGAGTTCAGAAAAAAATTTAAAGAAAATTATTTGGGTTTGAAAATCAGAATAATAAACTCAAAACAAACTGGTTTTATTTCAATGAACTCTTGAAGTCAGTTCTATTGATGACTTCAAGTAAAGCAGTTCCCAAATGTCATTTCTCAGTAAATTTTGAAATTTCAGGGTTTTGTCTAAATTTGAGAAAAACAAAAAAACAAACAAAATTAAGTGTTGGCATATCTTAAGGAACATAAATGTTGAACTTAGGCAAATGATGACATAACTGTGTCCAGCAGCCCAGGTGTTTACATGAATGGAACAATTGCCTGTGTAGTTACATGTGATAAGTTTGGATACATGTGATATAAGTTTGGTCACAAATTCTATAGGGTTGTCAGGACAAGGCACTGGAAGCTTTTCAGGTTGCTCTAATATAATCCAGAATCACAGTTATTGCTTTTCTGCAAAATAAGTGAGTTTATGCTTCCGTTTTTTCCCACTCAGGTCAGCTGTGCAAAAGGGGCTAAAAAGACATTCTGGTTACACTTACTCTGAAAAATAGCAGGCCTTGGGCACATTCACTGGCCTTGAGGCTCTGCAGTATGCCTACGTCCCTGCTCTTGGCCTTTCTCACCCATCAAAAGAGAATGATGTGAGAAATGAGCATCTATCTAGATCAGCTTTATCAGGTGGCAAGTAAAAGACATGATTTGTTTGCATTTGATATCAAACCACCGTGGTGTTAGCATTACTCTTTATGCACTTTTTCAATGCCCTTGATTATCAAGTTAAGAGCAGGGGGCTAAAATCACACCCATTCACCACAAGCTACATGAGAGTTTGAAGCCAGCAGTTATCTATACCAGAGAGGTTTACTCACACCATTTTCTTGGTCACGCCACCAGTTTGTTTTCTGTTCAGTCAGCCTGCAGTAATAGCCCTGAGAAGTTCAGATTCTTCCTTTCATCCCTTGTTCACCCTCAGTTCTTTAGATTTAGTTCATATCAAGCACTGACATCTGAATGGACAAGCTTGTCCTACAGTCACAAACTCTTCAAACTCAAGAACCATCATCTGCTCTCAGTAAAACTATGTAAACAGCTTTGCTACTTGCTACAGTATTGCTACGTATCATAGGAATGGTCACACTCGGACCAAAGGTGTACCTGTACCTGTACCCAGAGCCTGTCTCCAACAGTAATCAACAGCAGATGCCTAGGGAAGAGTATCAAAACACATAGTGATGGTTTTCCCTGAAGATGTGTTTGCAATCTCCTGTGCCAGCAGTGGTGTCCTTGTATTTAGTTTTCCACAGATCCACTTTCATGGATTTTTTTGGTGTTTTTTTTAGACTGTGCTAACTCTCATGATTCGTAACATGCACCATCCAGTTCCACACCTAAATACATAGGAAAATACATAGTTTTTCCATAAGGAAAAAACATAAGGTAGTTTTGAACTGCTTACATGCTGGGTTCATAAACCCCTAGATCTTGCTGGAAAGAGGTAAGGAACAATTGGTCTCTCTATTCTTCTTCCTCAAAACTGAAGAGTCTTTCAAGTCACTCTTTGTGTGAAGGCATTTCCATACTTTTCTTATTTCCATTCTCTGAACTTTCTCTAGATTTCCACTACCCTTTTTAAGAAGAGGGGACACAAACTCTGTAGGGATTTATGCGGGCTTTTTTGTTCTTTATTTTTTTACTAATAATTCCTAACATTCAATTTATGTTTTTATTGCTACTGAGTATTAAACTGATGCTTTCATAAGAACTAGTCATTATAATTCCAAGATCTTATTCCTAAGTGGTAATGTTCAATTCAGAACCCATCACTCCACATGAAGAGTTAAGATTGCTTTTTTCCAGGTTATCACTTATACTTATCTACATTGAACTGGTGATATCAAAATTTGCAACACAGTCAAAACTTCATGTTCAGCAATAAAATAAAAAATAACTAATAAAAAAATCAAAATTATGTTTCATTAAGAAATACTCATTTGATTCTATTTCACTGAAGAAGTTCTTACCAATGACACCATGACAGTGTGGCATCAAGAGACCTCTACACATCATTTGGTACCACTTTCTTTTGAGCAATATTACTATCACTCTTAATATTCTAATGAGTCATCATACTATTTTTGAGCTACAAGCAAACTCGCCTTTCGTTAACAAAAATCAAGTACATTCAAACTACCATGGATGTAAAAGTTAAAGCTTAAAAGTGTGATACAATTGCATGGTCAAGAAGAACAGTAAACAGATAAGGACTTAATTTTTCCCATTTTTACATCCATTTTAGGCCTATTTCATGCTTTTTGAGGCATGCATTTTTAACAGGGTAACAGAATTATGGTAGTGAACATGGGACACATACATATTTACAGTCTATCAAATTTATTTATAATGGCAATGTGTGATAGATTCCTGAAATATATAGAGCTAATTGAGTTTTTCCTTTTTAAGAAATCTGGAAATGCTGTCAAATTAATCATATCATCAAAACCCTACTTTTGAGAACATCTTGGTAAGAAAAAGTTTTAATACATTCAGGAAAACACCAACCACAAAGATTTAATGGCAAGTAGCATGGTGGTGAAGACTCTGATGCTGGAGACTCCTATTTAAGATGTGATGGTGGTACTATCTCGTTACCAAAATGAGCATCCTGCCCCACAAGCTCTCAACTAGTCTAGGAAGCATTGCTTACAATCTCTCTTCTTGAAGCTGCCCCAACATTAGATATTGAGATCCTGATCTGAAGCAATCTGAGTTAGAAAAACAGAGCACAAAAAATACAAGCATTAGGGAAAAAACCCACTCATGTAAAAAGTTTATGGCGTATATCCACAGATATGGATAAAACTTTGTTTCTATGACTCCCTTGTTTTCTTTTGTGTTTTTTGTTTTTAATATAGTCAGATGCGTAAGCAAATATGTATGGATCAGAAATGTAAATACTATGGTTTATAGATGCTGTTAGAAATTATTTACTATCCAAAATATACATAGTCTTAACAGTTTCGGGGCAAGTTCTACTCTCATCTAAGTATGGATGATTAGCTAAAAAAGAAGCCCAAAAAGTATTAGTGGTTGTTTTAGAAAATTCTTAATTTTCTAAATTAAAGTCTTTGGAATTTTATTAAAGAACATTCAAAATAGTAATACTTTAAAGTCATCTTGAGAATAAATAGCTCTTCTTTGACATTCTATATACTTCTTATAAGCTGTAAACATTGTAAGATAATATATGTGCACACACCCAATGTTCACAAAACCTGTTATTTCCTTATCTTTCCTGGCATGATATGATATACTTTTAAATCACAAGAAAGGAAAATTTTTTTCAACGATCATTACATTATGTGGCATACAATAAATGTAAATCATCTTATTTCCATCCAACTTTTACATATTATGTCATAAGCATTAGACAGGACCTTATTCAGTACAAACACAAGAATTCAGGTGTCAGGTCTTTTATTTCTAGTAAAAGGCAGATTACCTCTTACTACCCAGTACTCCTCATTTTCATTTTATAAAAGCAACCCTTCTTTAATCTCTCTGTCAATTTAATTATGAAGTGTGAATTGTCACATTTCTAGTACATGTTATAGTCCCCGCTCCAATAGTTGTATGATTTGCACTTTCAATAGCGCATCACTGGAGAGAGGTTGGCATGAACACCAGCAAACCCTGGCAATACATTCACTCCTTGCTCTGGGACCCAGTGGTAAGTAACAACTGAGATTGATAACAAGACAAATTAGCGAAGGCAAACAACTCCCATCTTTTTCACACAGTGGGATCTGCCTGCTAGACACCTGTCTGTCACCTGAAAGAGGAGACACGTATCTTGAAGCATTTAGGTTAGGAATAAGGACAATATGCCTGTCGATATTGTTAGGCTAAAATCTTATTTTTGTGAGATTCTTTGCAGGGAAACAATCTATCACAACTGCCCCACCCCAAGAGCCCTGTCCTCTTCTGTTCAAACACCAATGTGCGAGATATGTTAAATGATTTCTGAAACTAGCTTGTTTGCCAGAAATGTCTTTAGGAAGTCAACCTGAAACTCACTGTTGTAATACTTTCATTAACTGGGTTTTTTTTGCTAAGAGTTTATTTAGATTGGTTTAGTGGGTAAATGTGAGAAACTTCTTGACTTTAATTTGCCCCAGGTACCTTATTAGGTGGCTCTTAGTCCACCCAGCTAACCGCTGTTCCTGTGGTGGGCTCATAAAGAACTATCACCACCCAGGCACATATAACATGCATTATTTATACAATTCTACTCTGTTCAGGCAGTGCCTCCTATTCTCCTATATCACTTTGGCCATCCTCCAAATTACAATACCATCACTAGAGTATATTTAAACTCATATAAAGTTTGCAGTCATTTCCTCTCAGATTGAGAGGTTGTTTTGAGATTCGTTGAGGCTGTTTGGTGATTTCCAGTGTTGGGCAGATGATTATCGAAGGTGAAAAGGCCCCATGGATTTTCATTTTTGCACTTTCTGACTCTTCCAAAAGCCACCAAGTACACTAAGTACCAAAACCTGAGAAAAAGGGAAAGGTTGGATGTGTAAACCCTCAAATATTCATTTTCATTTTAGATTCTGACAAAAGTCTTAGTCATTTTGTATTTTGCCTGAATCACTTGTGTGTATGCATTACTGATGGTAAACAGGTAAAATAAAGCCTTAACTTTGTTTGCATTTCCCAGCCTTGTACTGAAGGTGCAAAAGCATCACTAGCAAGAAATCTGGCATGATAATGCCTCAGATAGGGATACAAAATCCTACAGCTCTGTGGATGTAAAAGGGATTCTGGCTATAACATCATCAATATGTGGTAGTAAACACGAACCACACTGCTAGCTGGTGAGAAGTGTGGGAAGGGTCACCAAGATACTACCATTGACTATTCCTTGCATTTCAAGGATCCTACGGACTATCACAGTGGCATATGCCAAGTGGCAGAAAGAAAAGATACTGCTGAAAGTGTATAACCAGCTCCTACAAAATAAAAATATGTTCATCCTCAGATTTTAGAGAGAGTCTTCACAGAGCCACACAGCTCCGGGACCTAAGTGATACTGGTAATAGTCTGTTCAAAAAGCAAACAAGAACACTATTCCCTTCCCTCAGAGGAAAGTGACCTTAGTTATGGAGGTAAACTTTGTGTTTTGAAGTGAAAGTTTACCAGATCACTTGTTAGCTTGGAGTGATCTGCTGCACAGTTGTTGGAGATTTTCATGATTGAATTCCTCATGTGGCTGTTAGAAGGTTCTAACCAAGATAAAGTATTTTGACTGAGATTCCACATTTGTGAGTATGTCTTATGTTCTGCAAGACACCATATAGAATAGGCAGAAAAGTAAAGTACTTTTTTCTATTATATATGGAAGTGTACAATTAAGCAATGACATAAACTGCCTTTGCCTTTTGGGAAGAAGCAAGAAAATGAATCATTTACTTTCCAAGAGACAGTGTTACAGAGTTGAAGGACACAGAAGTATCAAATGTGTTAGGCAATAATTAAAAACTATGTTATAGAATACACATATGTACAAGACTTTTTGCTTTAAAACTCACCTTGGTGCAAGTTACATCTAATACCAACATGTAAAATCTTTAAATCTACATGTAATAAATTGAGCACTTGGGTTTTATCTATTTAGATTTATACACAACCCAAGTGCAACAACTGGTGCTTTCAGCACCTGTCCCATAAAAATACAGTTCTTGGAAAAAGATGCCCACAATTCATTGTTTCCATGTCGCATGGCAAAGTTTATACTAATGAAACAAAACCACTCCATTTTTAGGATAGCATATACATCACAGCTCATCTCCTAAAACTCATTATAACAGACAATGATCTAATTTTGTCCTGGCAATCAACTAACTAAGTTATTTCAGGCTTGGTGAAGGCAATGAAAGCTTCAAAACTGTGGTGCTTCTACTTATCAAATTAACAGACCTGTGGTTGAACATACTTTATATAGGGAGGGAAAAACAGCTTATGCAGTCAGCTGCCAGCAAGCTAGAGCTACAGAAGTCAAATCAACTGGCAGTCAATGCCAAAATGTAGAGCCAGCTTCTACTGAACAGCAGTGGGGTAGGAGGTAGCATCTTGAGGAGCAGTGAGGTCAAAAGCAATCTTGCCACAAGCACCATACTTGAAGCTTGCCCTCATTATTCAACCGCATCAGTTGTAATCACAGTTGGAAGGGAAGGAGGGCTGCACCTTGAAGTGCTGGGGCCTGGGCTGTGGGCCCTGACTTGGAGTTGACCTATGGATGAGTCACAACCCAGCAGTGGGACTCGTTCCCCAAGGCCCCAGAGGCAGAACCTGGCCCACCTGTGTGAGGCCCTGCCTTGCCCCAGGTAATCATGGTTGGAGTGGTGGGCAAGGCTAGAGTTATATTAACCAGGAACCAACCAGTTTGGGGGAAGCAGCAAGGAGTTGATCAGTTAGAGTGAGTTCCTGCTGGGGCCAGTCAGAGGAGTTCCTGTTGGGGGCTGCTTGCTGAGCTCTCAGTGGTGTGTTCCCCCTTGGCTGATTCGAGACAGAGAAGAGTAAACAGATGAAGAATAAAAGATGAAGATATGCTGAGGGGATGTTGCTGAGTTTGGTGTTGGTCTGAGGAAGAAGGGAGCTAGCAGGACACATCTGTGCGATGAAATAACTGCAGCATGCGTTTCCTTCCCTCATATTGATCCCATTTGCACTTGCCTAAGAAGGCAGACAAGTTGCAATCTCATAGCACTCTATATGTATCACCCAAAATTTAAAAAAAAATAAATAAATTCAAAACTCATTCTGGAAATAATTTAGCAAGAAAATGAAGGCCATGCAGAGGCAGCTTAATGGCACAAGTCTTTGTTTTTAAAGCCTTCGTTTAGAGTTTAGAATTTTGATCCTATTAAAACAGAATGCACTCTTACTTTTTTTCAAGTCAATGCAATTTCTACATGAGATGAAGCATAAGTACATAGAACTTCTATGGTGGAGCGATTTGCCAGCTCTGTCCGTGCACCAGGAGCACTCTTGCATTCCTCAGAGCTAGGAAGCTCTCACACAGCAACATTCATAGACAAGGCTCTCTCCTGACTCCAGTGGTACCTGAGACTACCAGCCATACCAACAGATGATGGCTGGCCCTGGTTATTCGTGTCAGCAGTCACCTTGACCCCAGCTACAGAACACATCCTGGGTAAGAGACCTTTTAGACCCTTGGCAAGTCTTGTGAGTCGGGGGCACATGCTTCCTCCACAAGAGAAGCTATCACAAGCACAACCCACTGGTTTTCAGATTTCTACCCCAGTTCACCACAGAATGATGAATGCACCAAGTCTTGCTCTGTAAGGCATTTCATGGCCTAGGACCAAGATCAATAAATTTCCAGAGAAAGGGCCATGGTCAACAGTCATACAATGAAGACTACACAGTAAAATTAAAAGTCACTGTGCAGAAGAGTTTTAGGGCTTTCCTGGGAACCTGATCTAACAACAAATAGAAAAATGCTTGACCTCTTTTATCCCAAATGCAAAGCTTACTTCTTCATTTACATATAATTTGCATATCACAATATATGTTATTGGAAAAAACTCATCAAAGCAAAGCCATGTTATTCTAATATGTACATTTCTTCCTCTGTCGAGTGGGTTTTAAAGAAAAAGACAGATGAGTAGTCATGCTTTGCTTATTACCCTCATGATAAGGTTTTCAGATACTCTGGTGGTAAACCTATTTTGAATAGCAAGCATTTGCTTGATTCTATTATTCTACAATTTCTGTGGGAGATTTCTTGTCACCTTGGAAATTATGTGCTTGGTTCTAGAAAGACAAATTAGCTTTACTCACAAGTCTAAGTAATTCAGATATATGGCATGCAGCATCTAATACAAAACTCTAACATCAACAAAATCAGAAGCAGGTTTTATGACTGTTAAATATACTGTTAAATATAGATGTTGCAAAAGATTAGATTTACTATTTTGCTCATATTGTGTTAGTCATTTATAACATTTGAGCACTGAGCAACATAAACTTATTTTATGGTTCTTTCATCCTTTCTCAAAAGGATTCCAGGCTCCTAGAGAGATAAATTCAACATAAGGTTTTCTGGGATATAGGCACTGCACATACAAAGGTATTATCTCTGACAGATAACACTCTTTTAAGGTCTTTTCATGATCCATTAATTTATGAATTACACGGCAGAGTAGGGATTGTGAAGGGCTTAATTTCAGTTATATGATCTTTTTTCCTTGAAGCAGCTTTTACCCAAAAAGTAAGTAGGACTAAAAATAACATGTTTTCTTAGATTGACTCTGACAAGTCCGATAGAATTTAACAGTTACATTCTTTACTTATCAAAAGGTGGGCAGGTAGGCCCATCTCTATCTATAAATAGGAATATGCACAGAAAAAAGCAAAACAGCAAAGAATAATTCTTAGGCTTGCTTCATTCACAGCACAGCTACAAAAAGTAATGCAGTCGCTGTGGAATAAAATTTACAGTAAGGAATGAATTATGCAAATAAATGCCGACTAAAGATTAAGATAAATGAACAAATCGATAAAACTTTTTGACAATGTACTGGAAAACCGACTTCAAGGGAGACAGATTTCCAGCAAAGCACCCTACCTCCATCTTTTAAGTCCTAATCCAATTCAGGTAAACCAGAAGTAGGTTACTACTGACAGGTTATTTAGAGGTCGATGAGAAATGAGTCTCACGGTCTGTCTTATTTGAAAAGAGTATTGGGGCTTTTGCTCTTGGCTTAAAGAAGAGACCAAACAACAATAAGTATAATTATGGAAGTATTCTTACCCCCTAAATGCTGCTCCCCCCAAGGACTGAGGTATAGCGAAATTTTCACTGCCATCATAAATCAGCTTTATAGCTAATACCTCAACACTTAGAGCTGTTATTTATTTCTCTTTTCTTTCCTATCTCCTTTTCTTACAGCAAGAAAAAAAAAACAAACCAATAGCCCTCAAAACTGAGAGGGAGAATCTTCTAGTAAGCTGAAGAAGTGATGATAGAATTCTGATCTCTGGAGTTTTTGGATCCAACTAGCAACTGTGAACATTTTTCAGAATTTGGCCAGATGTTTTTAGTACAGTATTTCAAGAAACCCAGCATAGCTGCAGTTAAGAGATCTGTTTCTTGCTGACAGGGTGTGGTTATATGTAAGAAACTCACGGTATCCTGAGAGGGAGTTTCTTAACTTCCTTCTCATTACATTCGGTGGTTTCTGTTTCACAATGAAAAAGTGTGAAAAAATGCTGGCAATATCTACATTCCAATTTCTCTTGCAAATTATGCTGGTCTTCAGTATCAGCTAAGATAAAGGCAACATAAAATTTAATATGACCACAAGTTTTCTTAATTCTGAAAGAGCAGAATCCTCTTTTTCTCCTGCATGTTACCCCAGAGGCATTACCCGATGATGTGTAGTCAAATCTTGGTTTCTTGACGTTCCCACAACATTTTCAGGCATTACAATTGATAGTAATGTTCTTGCCATAAGCATAATTGTCATCAAGAGATGAGATATCCATTTAACATTTGTATAATAATTCTTTTATTAAAACTTATGAAACAAAGAGTGAGGGTTTTTTCAGGATCAAACCCAAACATAGCTACCTGTTCCATAGTGTTGTGGTTTGGCTCTCCAAATATGCACAAGAAAGCTGGAGAGGGACTTTCACAAGGGCATGTAGTGAAAAGGCAAGGGATATAATGAAGTTCTTCACTCTGAGGGTGGTGAGACACTGGAATAGGTTGCCCAGAGAAGTTGCAGATGTCCCCTCCCTGGAAGTGTCCAAGGCCAGGTTGGATAGGGCTTTGAGCATCCTGATCTAGTGCAAGGTGTCCCAGCCTGACAGGAGTATTGAAACTAGGTGATCTATAAGGTTCCTTCCAACCCAAACCATTCTATGATTCTATGAAATGGAGTTGTTTAATGTAATGACTTCTATCTTGTGTTGGTGATGGGCTACTGGATAGCACACAGATTCATCTCCACAGACATGCAGTAACCCATTAAGCTACTGTAACTCAATTTCATGTCTGGCTACATAGACAGAATTGAACTGATAGAATTTGAGCAGTTTCACATTGTCAAGGCAGCTACGATCTTCCTAAAGTTATAGATACTTTTCCAAAAGGGAGAATGTATTGAGCATTTCTCTGCTCCAAAGCTCTATATACACATAAATGTTACACTGCCCACTTTAGCAATAGTGAGATAATTAAAATGGTTCATCTGGGTTTGTGTATTGCAGTTATGCTGATATTAACATAGCCATACTGGCACAGTTGCTTCTATACAGAAGCAGGTCTACTTCTTCATTACTGGGGATCTTCAGCCCTGTGTAATTATATCCACTTTTACAAGCTGTAGCAGTAACAGTTGGACTAGCACAAAAAAAACACCCCTATTTAAGCATGGTCATTTTGGAACAATCAGTGATAATTTTCAGGTAGCATGTAATCTAGCTTTCCCAGTCATAGCCTGATACCCTTACAAGCCTCTTTATGTGTAAGGAAGGTGTGTAAGAAAAGCTGTTTCACTTGCAAGCAGCAGGCAGAATCATGCTGTTATAAATGCAAGAAAAACATGTGGAAGGTAACAGAGAAAAGACAGCTAGCAGATTTTGAACTCCAAAATGCACAAATGAGTCACCTCCATTGAGCACATCGTGATGATATGAACTCTCTCTACAAGAAAGTGTTGACCTAACGTGGGAAACAAGAAATGTCTCACAATTGATTGCTGAAATTCTAGTTGTTTTATGAATTGCATATTGACAGCTTTAGCTTTTGCCTTGACTGAAAGAGCCCACAGCTTTTTGTTGTCCTAAAACTATGTCCAAATAGTTATTTCAAGACCTAAAATAGTCAATAATGTGTTGAAAATATGGGAAAAGCAGACTCACGCTGCTTCTCTTTACTTTTAGAATAATATCTAATGTTTGTGTTGTTTGAAGGCATGCATCTGTGTTTGGAGACTGAAGACCTGTGTGCTGCTGGCATAACATGTCAAATTTTTTAAATGGTGCAGGAGTTCATCATATTCCATTGGTTCTTGTGCCAACGCTAATTGCTTTTAAAATAATCCAATGTAAGAGACATTGAGGCCATCGATATTTTGGCAGAGGTCATTACTAGGCCACTCTCCATAATCTTCAAGAGGAGAACAGGAGAGGTGCTTGAGGACTGGAGGAAGGTCAATGTCATCCCAGTCTTCAAAAAGGGCAAGAAGAAGGATACAGGTAACCGGTCAGCCTCACCTC
>VYZX01007701.1:33119-57591 GCA_013401335.1 Brachypteracias leptosomus | reverse complement strand
AGTACTGTATCCAGTTCTGGGCTCCCCAGTTCAAGAAAGACAGGGAGCTACTGGAGAGAGTCCAGCGCAGAGCCACTAGGATGATTAAGAGACTGGAGCATCTCCCTTATGAGGAAAGGTTGAGGGAGCAGGGTTTCTTTAGCCTGGAGAAAAGGAGACTGAGGGGTAAGCTCATTAATGTCTATAAATATGTAAAGGGCAAGTATCGGGAGGACAGAGCCAGGCTCTTCTCAGTGACATCCAATGTCAGAACAAGGGACAATGGGTACAAGCTGGAGCATAGGAGGTTTCAGGTAAACATAAGGAAAAACTTTTTCATGGTGAGGGTGACAGAGCACTGGAACAGGCTGCCCAAAGAGGTTGTGGAGTCTCCTTCTCTGGAGACATTCAAAACCCATCTGTTCCTGTGTAATCTAATCTAGGTGATCTTGCTCTAGCAGGGGAGTTGGACTAGATGATCTTTTGAGGTTCCTTCCAACCCCTAACATTCTGTGATTCCGCAATTTTACCCATTACCACAATGTAGAAGCCATTTAGAAAATGACTACCCCAGATAAAGAATGACAGACTCCCGTGCCATCCCATCACACTTTGGCCAGAAGCCTCACGTGCACTGTACATTGGTTTGTGCTCTGATTTGCAGCAGGAACAAGCTTACCAGTTGACCGCAGTCTCTGTTGACTTGGCAACCACTGGCAAGCAGTGTTGTTGACGGACTGGCCCTTTTCCAGTTGCTAAGCCTTCCTCTTCTCTACAAGGAACAGAGAAAAGGTTCAGGTGGAGGCAACACCAGAAAATTCAGTAGGTGTTTTGGGGAAGATAGAAGAACCAACTGGTGCTTCAGAGTCAAGCAAAGAGAAAGGTGTAGGGTGGTCACCACCACTCAGACTCCACACGTGCCAATGCTAAGCTGCATCCAATGTTTCTCCGAAAAAGTAAACTTTTCTTTCCTCTTCCTGGACATCTATTAGTGCATAAATGAAGGAAGGCCAGGAGAAACAGCTCAATAGTACCTACAGGTCTGAAGATATTCTGGCACCAAGACAGCGCAAAAGGCAACAGAAATGGCATCCCAGTCATGATAAGCAAGAGTCAACCTAGATTAACTATATTCTATTGAGCAGGAGCAGTGTGAAGTTTAGATTGGGGGTTGGAGAAGTAGGAACACCTCTCCGAGCATGTACTGCTCAGGAATTCTTCTGAAGTTCTTCACACCTCTAAAGAGGCCAGGAAGGAATTGTCCAATAGCAACTAAGACCCAAAACAGACTAAAACACAGCTTCATTCCACTCATACTCAGGAAATGTCTTTCAACAGAATTGTATAGTTTTAATTTCAAATAGGGTACAACATAGGAGCTGAACACATCAGCCACTTAAAACATATCTTCATAATTGTCAAATGGTGGAAAAGGGGAGGCTTGGGGGGAGCAGGCTGTTCAGCTAGTCTGGGTGGATCATCTAAGTGGATAATTTAATCTCTGTGATATCTAAATCATGGCCTATTTATTTTAAATTCCAATAAAGGGCTAATTAGTGCTAATTACAGTAGCCGGGATAGTGATGTGGCCATTCACACACAAAGAACTTGGCAGAGACCAAACTCCACTTACACATAGGTCAGCAGAAAGAAAAGAGCGTGCTGCACTTTGTCACATCTCATCTGGATTGCCTTCAAAATGCTGAGCTAGAGGCAAAAGATACCATGGTTCATTTCCAATTCCCCGTCTAATTCTCTCACCCTTAATTTATTTTAAAAGTTTAATCGGAAGTTCATAAAGCTCAGATATAAATTTTTAAATAAAAAAAATGAAGCACCTGCAGGTAAGCTTTTCAGGAACTCAGGGCTGGCAATAGGGACTTTAGCAGTTAACTTTTCTGCAAATGCTACTGTGATAAAATGTAACTTTCATTCCCTTGCTGTGGCTTCAGGGATGTGTCATTTACAGAAAATAAATAGACAACTTCTATCGCAAAGGAACCATGCTCCATTTGGGGTCAGTGAAAATCTGCACCTCACTCTGGAGTTTTGTGGCAGCATAATAACTTTTCTGCAAAAATTGTCACTAACTGCTAGAAGTCTTGGTACTAATAATGAAAGTACTTGTAGACATTTTTAGTATACAAATAATGTAATATTTGCAGAAGGAGAAACCTGACTATATTTGGGCTTTTCAATTCACTGTTGGTTGATGAAATTGATTATATTAATAGTTCTTTAAAGAAGCCAGCCAGCTTGGGAAGGCAGATTGCTATAATGTTCTAGGATTTCCAGAAGTCAAAGTGTTTTGACAAGATCTCTCTCTGAAGGCTCTTAAAGAAACTAAGTTATCAGAAGGATGAAAATTCTCTAGTAGATTAATGATGTGCTGGGGTGTAATAAAAATTTGTTTTCACCGTGGGAGAGAAGTGATCAGGTATCTGCACTTGAACTTGTTCTCTTCAGTATACTCATAAATGATCTAGAAAAGGCAATTAATAATGAAATGGCAAAGTTTGCTGATGATGCAGATTACTCAGTCAATACTTCAAAAAGGTGTCATTATACTGAACACTTGAGTGATTCAGCAACAAAAATGTAGACGTTATTTAACGTCGATAGATGCAAAATAATACACATTGGGGGAAAAAAACCCTAACCACACATACACAGTGATAAACAATAAAAATTATTTATTATCACTTCAGGAAGGATCTTCGACTCCTTGTTGAGACTTCTCTGAAAACATCTGTCCAGTGCTTGCTGGCAGACAGAAAACACAAACTAAATGTTACAAATCATTATGTAAGGATGAAAAGTCAAAAGACAAAATATTATACCATTGTATAAATCCAGATGGCATCTGCATCTGAAATACTTCACCTAAGTCTGATTCAGTGTCCAAAGGTCTGTTAGACATAGGAATGGTGTATGCTGGACAACATAGATGAATAGCAGTATACTAATATAACTGTACAAGAATTAAAGTACTTTTCAACCTGGAAATGAGATGACTAAGAGGAAGCAAATGCATATAAAAGTGAAAATAGCATAGATAGTAAGTAAGTATTTCTCATATTGCAAGACTTAGCAGGCACCAAATATCACAGTTTAAATCAAACAGAAATATTTTTTCCATACAATTCATAGCTACACTGTGTAGTTTATTGCTACAAGAACACTGTGGCTAACAAAAATATATGTGGGTTTAATAAATAATTACAACAATCTACAGAGAAAAGATTCAGCAAGGCCTAATAAATATATAATGCTCTTAAATCTACAGTTAAAGTAGTATGTGTATTGCGCACAGCTGGAAACTGGGAAAAGTATCACTCCGCACTGTCCTATTCTCACCCCTAAGTAACAGTTAAGAGACCGAACCCTGTTCTGATTTAGTATGGCCATTCTTATCCTATTATTTATACCCAAAAGCTAGAAGTTTCACAATCTAATTATATCTGCCTTCAAGAAACAACTTAAATTTGGCTTCTATTTTCAGCACTAGGCAAGAAAGCCATTAATTCTCTCTTGCAATAAATAGGTTCTGAACATTGCTGGCACAATTATTAACTCCTTCCCCCAGCAAGCATATTCTATACTGCTGCAGCAATCCCTTCTGACTTCAGAGCAAACTCTGCTCCCTACTTACTCTTCTTCATCTGACAGTGTATCCGATCGATCTCTCATCTCACTCTTCATTACGTTTATCATGATGTACTTTACTGATTCTTGAATACAGAGGAAGCTTTTGTGTTCCGATAGACATCTGGCAGTATATTACATGTAACCTTTAGTCACATTGCATTGTATTTAAAAGCATCATATCAAATTCTTTTACATTCTGCAGTACAGTTTCTTTTTCTGAACTTTTATGTAGCTTTGTCTCTCTGAACATTTCAGAGTGTAAAAAAGTACAAATCATTCCCAGGATGTCATATATATTTTTTTTTTTCAACATCATATTCACCAAACTATTTATATCAACAGTTTCATTGATCAAATACATTCATTCCTGTGGTTATGAAAATAAGGTTTTCATTATAAAATCAGTGTTAGATGGGTGTATGAAGCTTCATTTGAAAATGGAAGAGGTGAGATTGATGCAGCACGCTCAAGCTCTAAGGGAGGGTTGTGGCTCAGCGCTGACGAGAAGACAAGGTGTGTAAAGCCAGCCTCATCCACTAGTCTCCCCTAAGCAGGCTTATGCACAAATTAAACTGGAGTAAAAAAAACAAGAGTTGTAGATAATGACTGAGTTTTTTAATAGAGTTTATATGCTTCAGTTCCACAGCATTTTAATGAAATTTGAATGCCTAATTCTTCTGGGTTCTTTTAAAAACCCCAGTCTGCATCACCAGATGCATAAACTATGACTGAATGCTTTCTTTTAACAGTTCCTAGTCACAGGGCAGATGAACCACATTCTGTATAAATTATAAACTGCATTTACAACAACTGAGTAAAGTGCAGGAAGGCCTGGATCAAGCCAAAATACAAGGGTTAATTTGTAAAAGCTGTAGTTCCCAACTGGCCTTCAGAAGGTAGATGGCAAGTGAATAAACACCAGAAGGCTGGTTCTAAGAATAAATCAAAAATCCTTTTCCGGAAACTTTAGAGCCTTTAAAATACTGACTTTGCAGCAACAGAAACAGTGATACAAGAAACACATACTTTACTTCTTCATCTTTTTGCATCAATGAACTCAAAACTGCTCTGCAAAGCGTATGTAGATATGTCTATCACAGGGCAAAAGCTCTGTGAGCAACAAAGGCCAAGAGGAAGGCTTGGTGGAAGACCTTGCAGAGTAACAGTCCTCCAGACATGCTGAGCCCCACAAGCGCCAGGAATATGGGCACTCTGAAGAACAACACCCTAACTCAGGCTGACATAGTTCAATTTACTTACTCTGAATAAATAACCTTAAGACAGAGGTTCTCTGACACCTCAGGAATAAAATGCTCCTTCTAAATTACATGTATCCTCTAGAGTCTGGGTAAAGGAGGGTGATTTTTTAGGTTGAAGGCTGTTATGAGGACAGACGCAGAAGCTAAAAAGGAATGTTACAAGTCTGATTCGCTTTATGTATTTTTTTTCAGCAGGTCTATTTATTGAGAGATTGATTCTGATGGTTTGAATAAACACTGTATTAGTATACTCTGCTTCTTCATTTTGATAATTAACGGCAAACTTCTCAAATGTTGGCTGGAAATTTTCCTAGACAGGTTGGTGGGTTTTTTTTAGCTTGGCTTCCTGAGGAAATGAAGCTTGCGTGCATCACAATGTCTCTCTGTCATGTCTGTTCATCTTCAACTAAACTGAACAGCGTAGTCATTTTTAAAATAGTAAGATCTTACAACAGACATGTACAACATTCAGCACATCATGGAAGCCAGCTCCCAAACTCATTAATCTTGTTGCCAGCAGAGGAGAAGAGCAGTTGATTAGGTTCATCTGGTAGCAGCTGCTGACCATACTGGACATGTACAGGTTGGCCACCTTGTATGCATGCATCTCCAGAACAGCTTCTACTGGGTCATTCCCAGTCATTTGGCCAAGCAACAGTAGCTAAAAGACATGGAAAAAAAAAAGTGCAACACCATGGCAGAGGAACTAAGGGGAAGTGAGATATCTCACTATGAGGACACAGAAAGATTGAAAGGTACCATGGCAAGCAGCACTTCAGCATGACAAACTTGAGTATACCACACCTCAAGAGATACAAAGCCAGAGCAAATCAGACCTTAGTAGTTCTGCCATTCAAGGAATGATCTGGATCTATTGGGGTTTTTTCCCTTTTCCCTTCATCTCTCTCAATCCATCTATCTGCAATGTTCCAGCTGGACTTTTCTTTGCTTGCAGTTCCTGTGTACAAACCCCTGTACAAGCACAAAGAGCTACAGATAGGTTTTCAGTCACCTGTTAGATGATGAGTACAGGATAAGTTTATGATTAAACATATATATATCATAAACCAATGTTATATGTGATGCAAACTGATGACATATGATAAACTATGCGATAGATGACACATAAAGTGACTTATGCAATAAGCCAATATAATTTTTTACATAAGCAAGTGCTAGTTTCACTTGCACACAAGTAGCAATTGAAAACCAGCCCCTCCATTGAACTCACAAGAAGAACACATACAGGCTTACATAAGATGGAGACTGCCTTTTCTTCACATGCTTAAGAAGAAAACACATGGATGCTGATGAAACAGTAAGACTCTTTTCACAACTTCGTGAGATAATAATAGGTGTCTGTTGATCTTTAGGAGGACTTTTGTGAAGCCCAGGAGTACTGTGACACACGTGCAACAGTGTAAGACCAGAGCCATCTGCCAGCATGGCCACCAGGCAGAACCCTGGCAGACCCATTTGCCTCTTAGGAGGTGATGACGGTGGCCTGGCTTCTGGTAACTCCTGACATCCCTCTTTCTGCTCACTGCCATTTGCAATTCAACAGAATCCAAACAATAAGAAAAGCTATCGCATCCTCTCTCTCTGGTAATGCAATTTTATTAAGGTTTCTTATTTTCGTTTTGGAGGGGCAGGGTTTTTAAACAAAAGGCGAGGAGGCCTGCAGAAGGAAAGCTGGACTCGGAGGCAACACTGCTGCAGGCACAACAAACCCTTTGTTAGCTGCTGCATGCAGCTGGCAAAGCGGCACTCGAGCAGCCTGCCTGGCAGCTCTGCAAGTCTGTCAAGCATCACAACTAATATCAGCCCATTTTGAAAAAAGAAGCAGTATTTGTCACCTGTAACACTTACTGCAGCAAAATTAAGATAGCAGGTTCTTTATAAATCAGTAGAATTTAAACCAAAACAGGCAACCTGCTGGCTTGTACGTGATATAACGCTTCACCCACTTACCACTGCTTTCCCCAGTGAGTTGGGTTATAAAAAAAAAAAAATTAAATTCAATCTTGAAGAAATTAAGCTAATATCAATGGCAAAAAAGACTGTGATGCCTCTGCCCCAGGCTCCAGTAATGAGAGTGAGTTGATTATATGAGATATGCCCAAATGATCATAATTACAATCTGAGATATGCCTAGATGTTATAATGAAGAGGAAAGCAAAAAGACCTCAAAGTCCTTGCTATCCTGACTTAGGGAAGAAACCGTCTGTTCCTTCAGCCAGCTAGAAGATAGCAGCTATCTAAAAGACAGGATTCCTCTTCACTGAAGAGAACTGGCCCCATCTCTGCAAGGTTTTAAGTTTTTATAACCAGCCATGCCTGTCCCTAAGGCTTCAGAGAAAAATGAAATTTAAAAATCCAGAATTAACCTAGGGAATCAGCCTCTGCAGGCAGACAGCTGTAGCCCTGAAGCATGAGACTTTTTTTAGTCATTGTCTTAACACAGAGCTGAGCATGTGGAACACGTTGAGGGCAATGAGAGCTCTCTATTCTCCTCAACAGTCCTCCTCCCTTATAAAAGGAGGGAGTGACAAAGAACAAATATAAATTTGCAGACCTACAGATTGCCCAGAAGAAATGACCTCTGCAGTCATCTACAGAGATGCTCACAAGCCTGTTCCCAGAGTCAGATTAAACTGTATCCAATTGGATTAAATTCCTAGCAATGGCAAGCTTACCACCTACCTACACTGGGAAATTATTCCTATGTGTAATCATCCTCATGGCATCTTTATAGTGATTGAATTTTTCAAGCTTTGATTTCCAGCCATTGCATCTATTTTTTTTTTCTGCAAGACTGAAATCTATACTTGATTTATTTGTTCTTTTGTTCCTAGTACATTGGTAATGCCTTCTTATTGTCTTAAACTCTACTGGCCAGTAATAATTCCTTATTCCCTTTATCTTCCCTAAAAGTCATTTACATTTTGTAGATTCAATTTTCATTCCTAGTTATGCCCCCCTTTTCCATATTTAACATTGATTTCTTGTTTAATTATCACCTCTGTGCCTTCTTTACTAAGCTAGTTTTCCTCTCCAAGGTAACTTACTTGTGTGCTCATTAAAGCATAGCCTTTAGAATACCCAGCAGGATTTCCTTGAAAAGTCACATTTTCCATTAAAACTTCCCTTTTTAGCACTCAGTTAGGGAAACAAGTTGTTCTGATTGAACTGGTTGATTTTATGTTTCACATAAAACTGCCTGATGCCACAGTTTGTTTCCACAAAGTAGGGCGTACCACAGTACCTCTGAGCTTTTGGCCATCAGTGGCTGACACTGCTTCATGTATCAGAAAGTCCAACACTGATTTATTTCATGCTCAATGCAGACATTTTCATCTTAAAATATCCTTGAGGTTTTCCTAAGATTAGATCTTTAGAAAATTTAAGGCATTATTTTTCCTAATGATGTTCAGAAAAAGTCCTCATTCTTCATTTACTGGTGGTAATGCATCTTTTCATAGAATCACAGAATGGTTTGGGTTGGAAGGGTCCTTAAAGATCATCTAGTTCCAACCACCCTGCCATGGGCAGGGACTCATCCCACTAGACCAGGTTGCTCAAGGCCCCACCCAATTTGGCCTTGAACGCTTCCAGCGATGGAGCATCCACAACTCCTCTGGGCAACCTGTTCCAGTGACTCACTACCCTCATAGTGAAGAACTTCTTCCTTACATCTAATCTAAATCTACCCTCTTTCAATTTAAAAGTGTTATCCATCACCCTATCACTACATGCCCTTGTAAAAAGTTCCTCCCCATCTTCCTTGTAGGCCCCCCTCAAATACTGGAAGGCCGCAATGAGATGTCCCTGGAGTCTTCTCATCTCCAGGCTGAACAACCCCAACTCTCTCAGCCTGTTCTTGTAGGAGAAATGTTCCAGACCTCTGACCATCTTTATGGCCCTCCTCTGGACCTACTCCAACAGATCTATGTCCTTCTTGTACTGAGGGCTTTAGAGCTGAAACACATTGTGGATAAGTCCTAGAAAGCAGTGCTCTCCATTGTGACAGAATTTCTGCTCTGTGTGCTTGTAACAAATGCCCAACAGCCCCATGTTCTGCTTTGCTGTTAGTGAAATGGACAGAAATTTGTGTCATTTTCACACTATATTAGAAATTCTAAACTAATTATTCTAACTTAAAATTTCAACATTATTAATTTTTTTAATTATCTATAAAAAGTAATATTGAAATATTATTTCCCCTTAACATACTGAATAAATTGAAATTATCATTGTTTTTCATACTTTGATATCTGCAAGTGCAATATAATGTGGAGAAGACAACTGCACAATTTTTATTGTGCAAGTAAACTGCCAATGTTAATGGTGGTGGTTTTGTTTGGGTTTTTTTTCATTCTGGCACTTGGTTTCCAAAATAGAACAAGAGTAGCAACGAATATTGATCAAGTTTTTATTACCCAGTACATCAAACATTATGCTCAAGTCACTTTTGTTAAAAAAATGCAGTTCTTGAAAATATTTTCAGATATTTCCTGTCTCCTCTAAAACAGATTTCTTATCCCACCACAAGTTACTATATTGTATAGATGAAGCTATATGAGGTAAAAAAAGAATAAAAATGCCCAAGCGCCACCGTGTTCAAAGCAAAAAGTATTATGATAAGCGCGTTTTAAAAAAAAATTAAATTCAGCTTGCTCCACTTACTCACCCCCACTACCAAGGTGAAGCTATTCAAGTCATGACTAATCACTGAACTCCAGGCAAGTTCATTCACATCAAAGGAAAGTAACCAAACACAAAGACCTAGTATGTCATAAAGATCACATGGGAGCTGGGCAAAGATCATTTCTTCTCAAATGTTTTGGGGAATTTCTCTGGACTTTTGCATTTCTGAACCAGAGGAGAGGAGGAGAGGAGAGGAGAGGAGAGCAGAGCAGAGCAGAGCAGAGCAGAGCAGAGGAGCACAAATGATAAATAATCCCTGAGGGACTATGACACCTATAGTCCCTAGTGTAAGAAACATCAAAAGTATATGAAACAAAAATACCACTGTGGCAACATGGGAGTTTGAAGGAACCCCAGAATATGTTGTGGCTTGTTACAGCCTCCTCCTGAGGGCACTGCTCACGGTTGTGAGCAACACAAGGCCAACTCTTCAAAAGAAGGAAAGAACTGAACCCAGGTCTCCCATGCTGCAGGTGAAGGCTGAAGTCATTGAGCTTTAGGGTAAAATAAGAAGAGGATCTCTCTTCTCTTCCAGAAGCTTTGTGAACTTCTGTGCTTTGCTTATATGTAGTCAGAAATGAAATAGTCTCATTGGAGGTAAAAGGATCCAGAAGTCCTGGTGGATAGCAAGCTGAACATGAGCCAGCCTGATGCTCTTGCACCAATGAAGGCAGATAGTGTTGTGAGCTGTCTCAGTTAAGTCTGTAACCAGCAGACCAAAGGATGCAGTAATGCCACTCTCCTCAGCACTTAGGAGGCCACATCTGGAATACTGTATCCAGTATTGGTCCTTCAAGCTCAAAAGAGACACTTAGTAATTTCAGAGAGTCTAGCAGAGGGCCATCAAGATGATTAGAGGACTGAAGAATTTGACAGATGAAGAAAGGCGGAAAAAACTTGGGTTTGTTCAGCATGGAGAAGAGACAGCTGGGGGTTGAACACAGTCTTCCAACACTTAAATGGTTGTTATGAAGGAGATTCTCTTCAGAAAGATGTCCAGTGGCAAGAGGCAATAGGCACAAGCTGCTTCAGGGGAAACTCATCTGGGTATAAGAAGAAATTCTTCACCATGAGGTCAATCAAACTTCGAACAGGTCATCAAGAGAAGTGGGAAAACTCCCAGGAAATCACAGGGCTTGACAGGCCCCTGATGGTTTTATCTTAACTCCAGACCTCACTTCCAATCTAGGCTTTCCATCTGACTCTGTAACTAACAAGGTTTGTTCTGAATAGAAAACACAAAACTAACAAAAGTACTCAGTGCTACTAGAAATACATAATCTTCAGTTAGGACTCCAGACTAAAAAGCAGACCTGCCATGTAGTTTTAGTTCATTTTCATCAATGTGTTCTCTCCATTCACCTTCACTGAGGATCTTCTAAGATTTGTTTTGGCAATAAACATAGATGGAAACAATTAGCTGGTTTTAATGTCTTGCATGTTATGCCTTGAATTGTTGATCAATTCAATATTCTATGCAATCGTATTTACTTACAAACCATGTATACTATACCCTGTTTTCCCAAAATCAGTAGGAAGCAAACAGCAGGAGCCTGTTTCTCTACTCACAATTTCAAGCACTTCTTTCTCAGGGTCAAGTTGCAAGTTGTCCTCAGACTGATGGGCTCCCATTCTCCCATTTTTGTAGTGCTCCTGCCCCCTGCACGCATCTACATAACCACAATAAAACTGATCCCACTATTTTCAGGACATCAAAAAATCCCTCAGATGGTCTACCCAAGGTCTTACCATGACTAGCACACAGCCTGCTCTAGAGAAAACAGCTGATGACTGAAAACTACTGCTAAGTAAAAGGAAATTTAAATATTTTATTTCGATTTGCCTGCACAGCAGGCCTGAAACAGCCTCAGAGTGACAGGGTACAACTGCAAAACCACATCCTTATATACTTGTAAAACTTACCTAACCATTGCATGACAGTGATTAACCATGTCAGCACTATGCAGAAACCTCTATATTCTACATTAATTACAAAAGAGATAACTTAGAGAGTTCAACTGGTAGTCAATATCAGATTCATCTTCCACTTTTTGGATTAATTCTACTCACTGACATGGGTGAATATATTGGGTGAATATACAGGGCTATGCTTTGATAAAAACAAAAAATCAGTACCAGGAAGTTTTACAGATGAAAAATTGGCAAAGTAGGGGGAAAAAAAAAAAGGCATAGCCATGCTACCTTGTAGTCCACTTCACTTTAATTCATGCCCACATGACAAATGTATACTTTATTAATGATTAAAAAATCAGTTATACATGTTGAAACAAATGTGGACAATATTTACAAAATTGGAGACTATATTTTCAACTCTAAAGGAAATGTTAGGAGATAAAAGAACAAGAAGCAGGAGAGAAGCATTACCATTGTACGCACCATGACCCAGGGCAAAACCAAATATTCTGGTTATCACAACAAGGTATCAACTTGCTGTATCACTCTAATAAGCCTGCCTTGGAAATGTATAAGATCCAATTGAAGCACTTATAAAGCATTTCTCATAATAGACTTGTGACAAGAAATATGAAAGTTGAAAATTTTGGAAGCAACGTATTTGCCCTTATATCTTCCTCCATGCTTCAAAAACAGAAAGGGGAGAGCATGCTTTTGTTCAGCTCATGCTGTAATTCTCTCATTAATAATACCATTGCTGACAGCCCTGATGTCCTTACTTAAGAAGGACACTTGGAAACTTGAAAGAAACTACAGGAAAAACTAGTGACACAGAAATCTTGCCTTATGGTTGGAAACTAAAGCACCTCAGTGAGATTTGCCTAACAACAAAAGAGGGCTGAGATGCCTTGATCCCAGCCTTTAAGTATTTTCACTGAATAATGTCCAGTGCTAAAGGCTTTTTTTTTAATCCAGCAAAGATCCAACAAGTTAAGTCAAAGCTAAATTCAGACCACAAATAAAACACTTCACCTGAAAAGTGAGTGTTGCTATAGTTGTGGTGGACTCTTTGTTCTCTGAACTCTTTAAATATGAACCAAACATCTTTCTAATGAAATTCGCCTTGAAATAATGGTCTCCAAGCGAGACTTTACAGAGTGATGCTCTGTGGTCAATGCTCAGGGTAGACTGGATTACATAACCAAAATGATTGGGCTAGTCTTGTCTTAAAGTCTATGCAGCAATTACATAAGAGACATGCTTGTAAATCATTCTAAGCACATTTTGTAAATAATTATTAAACTCTTACAACAGCCTTACTGATATATTGAAAGTTATTTTCATGTAAATGGGCTACTTCTGTAGAGAACATTTTGACTACTGTCCTAGGACTCACATATTTAAGGAATTACAATTTAACTAGGATAGAGGAAAATTCACATATAGAAATTCAATGGCTGATCTGCCCAGTGCTAGCTGCAGAGGTCCTACAGAAACTAAAAAGCATTCAAGTAATTCTCCAGCGTCATATTTGCATGAAACCCCAGCTGCTTTTTATGAGAGCTAAAAATCTCTAATATTCTACTAGTGTTTAGCTATTGGTTGTATTAGTTTATGAGACTCAGCAAAGAACAGACCTTGTTTATTAACCTCTCACTAAACCCCTCATAAACTCAAACACTGGTGAGAGAATAAGAACAAAAATGCACATGAATGTTGTCAGGAAACGTATATATTTATTACTTTCCGATTTCCCCAGCACTTGATAGTCTACTTGATAATCATTGAATTTTCATTACTTTCATTGATTTGATCAACTCCTTTTAGTTCAGAACATGAATAAGCTGAAAAGTGAAGAGCCAAAATAAAATTCCCTTTCATAAAGCATTTGTCTTTATACAGAATTCACCATCATAATTACACCTCTATAGTTCTGATGGCGTAACTCCCCATGTGGATGCTTGAATTCTACAGGCATTCATGCAAGATTAAAAAGCATCCACAAGGCATAATTATACTACTATAGTCTCTGGTAAATTTCCTCATATAAAGAAGACCTTTCAATGTTGAAAAGAGAGGTTATTTGTGAGGAAAAAAAAATGAAAAAAAAATAAAAGCCCTTTTATTTCCTAATGTAGAAATTTTATGAGGTTTTCTGCCTTCAGTTACAATATACTATATAAGCATGCACACAAAAAAAGATTACAAATATGAAAACAAAGGTTCCTTGGATGATTCATTTTGACCAATCTCCAGCCAAAGCACATTGACCCAAAATGATACCACAATTACTCAAGGATATTTACCAAGGTTTGGGAATTTTTAAAGACCTAGGTAATTTTCCCTTTTAATATCATGGGTACAATTGATTTGTGGCATATGTGATCATCAATTTTGCAAAGTAGCTTCTGTAAGCTATACTTAAGCAGCAAACTGTTTTGTGCCACTGCATAAAAATGGATCTGAGCTCTCAACACCATGAGAGAGGAAATGACAGAATTACAGTAGGTTTTGTATTCTTTCTATAAAAAATGAAAATAATGGGTCTGATCTTATCCTAGTTCCTTCACTTTGTAGCTATGTGGTTAGAAAGCACAGCTTCCAATGCTCTGAGTTACGCTTACAAAAAAGCTAAACATATGAATGTAGCAAAGTTAAGGATTGAGGCATCCAAGCAACCATAATTCTTTTCAGTAAAATGGTGCATGAAGGGTTAAAAAAATTAGAGCTGCAGAAATAAACTAAATTTAACTCCACATTTCCCTCAGGTTCTTATTATAGAAGAAAATTAAGGTTGTCTGGATGATTTTCACCGTGTGCTTTCTTTTAAAATACATTTCATTTTATTGAAGTGCAGTATTTTCACTACATTTCCTAGGTTTCAATTATTTTCTTGTATGGCTAATGCACTTCTAAAACATTTTATCATGGATATTCTAATATATTCAGCTTTTACGTAGTTTTTGGAAGGGATTTTTCTTGGATTTCTTTTCTTTAAAATTATTAAAAACACTATACATGAGTACTAAGAAAGGACCACACAGATCATATAGTTTTAGTAATCAAAATATCCAGGGTGAAACTGGCATATTGCTTCTCAGTGTCTTTGTTATCATCATCGTAGCATGAACAGTGAAAAGTGATGAAGCTTAACATTGATTTACAATTAATCATTAGATCAAAGATGTAAATTATTGTGAGAGGACCCAAGCCTTCTTGTTTCTGAGTCTCAATTAGAGCCACGCATATTGAGGAGGAGAGAGACCAGCAGGAAAATAAGTGAAAGCTTCAGTATCCGTCACCCTGCACTGTTCAGAAACATAAGTTAAAAAAAAAAAAAGCCAGGGGTGGGGAAGGTGGCTGGGACATGACTGAAAAGCAGCCAAGTGTTGAGAGAGCATTCATTTGCTGTACAGAAGAGCTGAGTTCAACTCTGTTGTGTTCAGGCCTGCCTCTTCTACCTCCCAGAGGCACAGCCTCATTGCCGGGCCCGTCTCAGCATCACTGCCATAGTGTTGGAGTATTTCATAACAGATGCTGCACACCCTCAGCAGATAGGAAGGAGAGCATCCTACTCTCGAGCAACCTAGCAGGTCTTGACTAGCTAAGCTCCGCTATGGCAATGGCCAGCCTTAGAGCTGTTGACGTCACCTTGGTTACTGGATAGAAATCAGTCACAATGATATGGTTAATGGTTTTCTTCATTTTAATCTGTATTTCTTCAATTCTAGTCTGTACTTAAAAGTTTGATTAATTTTAGTTAAAATTTAGTTTAGTTCAATGAATCTGAAGGGTCTGGACTGCAAATTTCTGAGATAATTCCATATTAATTAAAACAGCAAATTTCTTACAGAATCTGTTGAAAATAATTTTATTGAAACAGCGGGTGGTGGTATAAAATTAGTGAACATCCATCTTACACTCAAAGAGGAAATAAAGTCAAGTACAAGAGAATATATTTTCACATATAAATCAGACGCATGGCCTGTGCTTTTACTACAACACAGATGCTATGGCTCAGAAGGGGAACCTGCTCCTCTAACACCTTTCACAAGCTTAATAAGTAAACTTTAATAAATCTTCCCGTAGCAATTGAAAGCACTTACTTTAACAGCCTGCTGAGGTGAAAACATATACTTCTTGTGTTTAACTTGCTATGTGGTCCGTACACCCCCGCAGAGAAGCAGACCTAGCTACAGACACATCCTTGCTTCCTCCTGCTGCATCTGTGACAAGGGCTACCTACGGGATTCAATGAACTCTGCTTCAAAGCCTCCTTGCTCAAAAATTTCCAGAGTCTCCTCGGGTCTCCTATCTCATCTCCTAAATACAGTCAGACTACAGTACGCAACCCTTCAGAACGATTATTCCAACACTGGAAGCATCATGCAGTTATTCTTAGCACAAGTCAGTTACACAAGTTTCTGGAGACTTATCCAATGATCACTGAGATCATTCCTTAAAATTTCCAGGAGCCTCCTACACCACAATATTCAGGTACATAAATATACACTGAACATTCATGCAATTAGTAGAGATGTCTCATGCATTTTTTAGAGCAGAACCCAAACTTACCCCCAGAGCTGTGAATAACACCTTCATGTTTGGTAAATAGTGGCAGCTGCATCTGTACTGTGCAAAGAAAGGAAGCTGAGAAAATTCTGTGTTCTGACTGGACAAACTCCTCTTCTGCACACAGCACATAGGAAAAAAACAGCAGTAAAACCTTAGTATTCTCTTTCCTCAGAATAATTTTGATTTATGTCCTAGTAATATAACCAAATTAACCAGCCATATTATAAGGACTGTTAAAAATGCTATCTGATACGTTAGCGTATCAGCAACAGCACAAGCTTTAAAATTCTACAAGCCATTTTGAGAATTAAACAGAGATTGACAGTATCTGTATGTTGTAGTGCCAACTTTTTGAACCGTGCACTCGTCATGAAACCTACGATGGTGTTGGCAGCAGTTTCCGCTGGTCCCCTTTGTGAACGCCACTGCCTGAACAAAGAACTAGATGTGGTCTCATCCTCAACAGCTCTGAAGTGTATTTGCTCCACTGGTGAATTATTGCTATCCTGGAGAAGAGGTGGAAAGTGTGCAAGATTCTGCGGCACACAGAAAATAAGCTCTTGACGGGTTTGCAGGCTGTACACACGGAGCCATTCTATCACTTTCCAGCAACTCCAGCTTACACTATATCTACAGATTTACAGTGAGATGAGATAGTCACAGTATTTAAACCTTCAAACTATCTACACTGCAAATCTGCCAGCCTCCTGTTCCTCAGAATGTTTCATCTCAGCTAAAAATTATCAGTTCAGAGGGATAAGAGCACAGAGGTACACAGCTGACTATAATGCATTCCACCAGACAGCCTTTATGAATTTTTTAGCTGAACTTTCTTCTGTCCTTGTTGTTCTTGCCAACCACATGCAGAACATTTTAGAGACAATAGCAATTCCCTGGAGCTTTACACGCACTATTCAATTCCAAACAATAAAAAAATAAGATACCCTTTTTCTAAACTGAGTTTCATCTCATATTTTCCTTCATCCTAAATTGCAACCAACATCCAGAACTTGCACTGCATAGCTGAGAAACTAGCAGAAATCGCCACATTCAATTAGCACAGCAGAAGCAGCAAACTAGAAATAGGATTTCATTCACTTTAATTCACTAGTTGGTTGCCATAAATATTTGTCTGTAAAACATGGAATTCTGAATACTCCACAGATATTATTTTCCTTTCATGAAGATGTTTGTTTACCTTGGCAGTGATTCTCTTGGGAGAAACTCTAATGACTTCCACTACCAAAAAAAAAACCCAAATAAAAAAGAAACAGAAACTGCCACTAGCAAGCAAGAAAATATTAGTCTAATGTGCCAGTTAAACTCCAGGGCAAAAAGGAGAAAAAAACAGAGTAAATCACTGCTTTGTGTTCTTGTGACCAGAACACATATCCTTCAAGTCCAACAGGCATGAAAGCTCTCCTGATGGAAGTCAGGCTTTGAATAAAGGAAGAAAGCTGCCCATCGATTTTAATATTTGTAGCTTTAAAACAAACAAAAACATAATATGGGTATGGGAGGATGACAATAAAGCAAACTATACCAATCCCTGGAGTTAAATTTTCCCATTGCTTTTAATTTTATTCCAACACACAGTGATTTAACAAGAGTTTCTTTCCCAATTTTATTATATCTGGATGATTTTTTTTTTCTTTTAATGAGAAAAACCATCAGGAAAAAAAGGTAAGCTACTGTGACTCAACTAAGTGCTCACTGCTGAAAAAGACTTGCCTGCCTCCTTCCTAAGAATGCATAATTTTCATTTTCAGAGTTTAAAAAAATCAAGAACAGAAAAACAGTAAATGAAACATATTGATAGAAATCTTCAGACCTCTTTTTCCTGTGAAATGTCAAACCTCATCATCTGCTTTTCTAGATGAGAAACCTGCAGCCCCAGACTGCTTTCCATGTTTCCATGGGAGGAAAAAGTCATTAACAAAAATCAACTTTAAGGTTGAGAGGAAGCAGCTCTAGCAAAAGTACGTGAATCATATATTTTTGTAAGCAGTTAGAACAATGTGCTGTTCCTGGAATGCATACGCAAGCCTGTTTCAAAGCTTAAACTGAGGAACAAAGCAGACACATGTCACAGACCACAGGACAGCAGACTGTGTACTTCCCCAAACAGCCTGATCATAGGGCAGACAGAGACAGATCTCTGAGCAGAGCCCTTCTGACCAGTCCAAGCAGAGCTACCTAAATACATAGAGGTGACAAAGAGCCCAGGAAGGGAAGATGTGGAAAAGGAGAAGGAAAGGTAAAATAGTGAAGAGAAAATAAGCAACTGATATCAACCCCCCTGATTTTCTTGTAGCTGTAGAGCCTTAGAAGAGGGGTCAGAGTAGTAAATCACTGTAAATGGTGAAAGGCCTATAAATATTGTGGGCTTTGGAAAGAACCATTTGTTGCATTACAAGCATCCAATGAGTCTCATTGCTGAGCCCCTCCACAAGAAAAAGGTTTTCTGAAATCAGTACTATCTGTACTTACATTTACTTTTAACTACAACATGCAAAAATTCATCAGAAAAGGGGCTTTCAGTATCGGAATGAAAGCAAAGATAATTTTCATGTGTACATGTCATTTGCAGCGCATATTCAAAATCATAGCCACAGTGATTTTTCAACTAGTTAAGAGGAGGGAAACAGCAGTTTCTAATTTTCTTTTTTATATGTTAGGCTCCTGATATTCTGGTGCTCATGTTAATTTACAAAATTAGAAAGCCCTGAAGTAACTCTGTATGCACATAAAAGTCTACATATTATATGTAATTTTTTTTTATCAGTTTCATGATTTATTCTATGTTCCCCAAAACCATAACCCTTGTTTAGTGGTGTCTGATCAGGAAAAGCAGGGATCCCTATCCCCAAGAACATACACTTGTTAAAGAAGCTAAACCCATAGACCACTTCAAAGCAGGCAGCATCTCAGTACAACCCCTTTCAGTTCTTAGAACTGCTAGAAGGTTTTTTTGTTCAAACAGAAAAATAGAATGGTGGACCAAAATCCTTTCTCATATAATATCCTGTTGTTAACACTGACCAATAGCAGGTGTTTTTCTCCTGGGTTCATAAAAAGGAAAGAATTTAAGCTGTGCATGGTAATTTCTAGAAGAGATGATAACCACTCAGGAGTAAAATTCAGAAGCCACTGCCTTGATGATCCCTTTCATGTCACCCAAAGAGCAGCCAGGAGAGCTGCTTTGTAATCCTTACAGTTTATTTGATTTGTCTTTACATAGTGTTACTTTACATAGTTCATTGTGATTTGTCCTTATATTTTATCTTCTATAGCATCGCTGCTTCAATTTGCCACACAAAATTTAGCATACAGTGGATGATGCAGATCATCAGACAAATAAGATGATCATTGTCTTTCAGACACTGACAAACCCAGGAGAGTTGTCAGCCCCAGCTCCGCCACAAGCCTCCTAGGTGAAGTTGATGCCTGGCACGTTTGTTGCAGTGAATACACAGAAGTAGGTTGATTAATGGCTGCAAGAACCATAACTTGGGTATATTTGGTTTTATCATATTGACACATTGTTTTGCAACATCTGGTTTTTTCAATTTACCTATTACATACAGCAATATTGCATATGGCTTGGCATGAGCTTCTCATAACGTTTGTTGCCTGGTCTAAGCAACTCATCCCAGCACTGTGATTCTCAGCCTTCCCCAAGCCATTCAGATGAGGGGGGGCTCTGCCAGCATGCTCTCTTCTTCAGGCCCAAGCACACAGTCACTTTCTGACAACAATCAGGGAACATGGAGTCCAAGCTTCCCAGTGTCCCCCAAGGTCTGGAAAACCACATCTAGAAAGTTCCTGAGTTGCAAATGGCCGAGGTAAATGAAGGAAGCATTATACATGCTTTGCCTGTGCTTACACATTTGTTTAGGCACCTCTTTTCAGACACTATTATCTTCATACTAGCCTGATCCAAAAAAGCTCTCAAAGCTTCCCTGGAAAGGAGCAGCTAAGATAAAAGAAAGCAGGAAGGAATCGAGGGATTACAAGGGAGAAGAAAACATTAAAGCAAGAGGGTGCAAAGGCCAAGTGGTCAAAAATCAAGAAACTGGGAACTGGAGAGAAAAAACAAACAGCGCCAAGGACAAGACTCAGCACTTCTTGATGGCACCAAGGTGCCAATTAAGAGACTTGATTTGGTGGAGAAAAACCCAGAATTTGTGGCCTCAGCATGAACCAAGGGTCTCACTTCAGAAGCAGAAGAGACAGGATGTACAGCCTGAAGGATTCTTGCTTGTATCAGTCAAGAAGCATATGCCACAAGATCAAGGAGCACCAAACACCTCTTGGATTCTGTAGCATGATATAGCCAGAAAACTTTCCTCATAACTTTCCTCAGGAACTTTCCTCAAGAGAAAGAGAGATCAGGTTTCTCTCTCTAAAGGTACCTGCGTTAAGGTAGGGTAAGTCATGCTTTGGTAGCACCTGGCTTGCGTTTGTACAAGATAAGGGAGCTAATGCAGAGCAGATTCTTACATTTTGCACGGTTAAAAGTAAATGGGATTCACCCCATGAAAGTTGTTTTAATAAACATGCATGACTGGGGTAGGTATCTTCTGTGGTAGAGATAAGCTGTCACATAGAATCTGAGTATTCTTGTCTTTCAGTCAATTTAAAAGGACAACTCACAGATGACATGATAGCTGTTTTGAAGGAAGAATCACTAGAATTTGGGTTTGGTTTAAAGGTGAGGGACAGAGAAGCTGACCGCTTACAAAAAGAAAACACAATTAAATGAGTTACTACACAGTCTGTAGAAATAGGCAGCTGGTTATAGGAAAGACACAGTGCAACATTGCTTCCGCCCTTGCTAGACGCCTGAGAATGCCCCAGGTAGAGGACAGCTTCTGTTCAGGCTTGCACATAACCAAATGTCAGGCATATGACACAAACCCAAAGGGAAGCCAGATGCTACCAGTTCTACAGCTCACAAAACTAGTGTTTATGAGGACTGTGCCATGAAGCAACTCACTGTTCAGAGAGGAACCAGTACTCGGCCAGCAACATTTACTCAGCATGTGATCATCTGTAAAGCCTTGATCTGCATTTTTACCACTTGTAAGAGACTGGCTGCAGAGTTCTTGAAACAGATGCCAATATAATGAATAACTCTGGAGCACTAAGCCATAATAAATGGCAAAGATAAACATGTATCAACTATTCTTCTACACTGCAAATATATTTTCATCTTAACCCTGCAAGATTGCATGGATACCTAAATACACGCACCCACACAGGTTCATGATCACATCAGGGACGACCGCAGGTGCTGAATCAATTCTATTTTCCACTACATTTTATGTGTGTATAACAAACACATACAGATTCAACAAGTAAGAATTGTTACACTGGGCCAGACCAAAGGTCTGTTGGCCAAGGGAAAAGCAGCCATCCAGTCTTTGACAGTGGCCACAAATGGATGCCTAGAAAAAGGTACAACAGGTCGAGTGTATAATGGCACTTCCCCGATGTATTCTCACATTCAGTAGCTGTGTATTGATTCTTTCACTGCTGAACAACAGCTTTGACAGAGCATAAAGGGAGCTCACAAATGACAGAAAGGGAAAAACTCCACCTTTATTATTTTCTGTCAAAAAAACACCTCAAAAGGCAACACCATGTGCCACCAGACACCAGTATGGGCTTGGCCTGAGCTCTCGTGGGTCTCTGAGGAGCCCAACACATGAGTGGTGTGGTTTATCGGCAGGACCTCGGTGGAGAGGAAGGGGGTCTGACCCAGCTTCACCTGGGCGCTCTGACACTCTCCACCGCGCCTCAGGGCCAGGAGCGCCGAAGCCGGGCGGAAGCCCCTACCCCCCACACACACAGCAGCGAGAACAGGAGGCCAGCGCAGCGTCCGGCGCCGCCCGGCCCAGCAGCTGGGAGGCCCCGCCGGTAGGTGCCTGTGGGTCACGGCGAGAGGGGGGCGGGCCACCCTCATCTGCGCCTCGCGCACCCGCTCGGCTCGTGCTGCCCGCCCCTGGCGCGCGGCCCTGCGTCAATGCAAATGAGCGGCGTGCGAGGGAAGGGGAGGGGGCGCCTCTCCTCCCCGAAGGGGAGCCTGACGGGACGGCAAGCAGCGGAAGGAACCACTCTCCCAGCCTCTCCCCACCCTGTCTGAGGACAGAAAAGCCGGTCGCACCCTGCCGCCGCCAAACGAAATAAAATGATTCTATGTGAGGTGTTTCCCGCTTGAGGGTAGGTGCGTCGTCGAAGCCCAGCGAGTGCCTTCCTCACCCAAAAGGCCAGCAGATCTCCAGCTGCCTTCCCCCCCTCACCCTGCTTAAGTGGTAGCGCTCACCCGGCTGCTCGGCGCCCTGCGCGCGGGCGTTGGTCAGCGCGAGTATCCGCCCCCGCGGAGCAGCGCCAGGGACGAGCGAAAGGGGAGGGGCTCCCGCGTGAGCCATTATTCATGAGGGGGCGGCCCCGCCGGCTCATTACCAAGGTCGGCCGGGCAGCGAAGGGGGTGGGACCAATGACGTAACTATGACGAATGTTCCGGCCTTCTTAAGGGCGTTGCAGCCGGCTCCCAACTGGCAGTANTGCGTTACGGTGTAGGGGCCGGGGGGTCGGGCGGAGGAGTTGCCAGGAGCAGGGGGGGTTGTCAGGGGGGGAGCGACCTGTCCGGGGGTGTTTGTGATGATCTAGCGGATTAGTGTGGGTGCGACTATCGGCGGGAAGGGCCGCCCTGCCGGAGGGAAAAAAAAAAGCTCTGTTAAAAATAGGATTATTTATTATCAAAAGGCTCGAATATTTTAAAAAGCAGAGTAGTGTGGATTATGGCAAGGAAGAGGGCTTTATTCTAGAAAAGAGGGTATTTCTGGTTTATATAGTGGTTTGCGACAGGCGGTGTTTAAACCTCCCCGGAGATTATTAATTATCTTTGTTTCTTCAGACTCCCGGGGTGGGGAGCTCGCCCCTGCGCTGAGCCGGTGTCAGGGGAGCCCCCCGCCCCCCCCATTGCATGGGCGACCGCAGCCTCGGGCTCCCGCAGCCGGCGGCCTCCGGCCCTCCGTTGGGTGTAGGAGGCGCTGGCTCCGCCGGGTCCTTCCCTTCCCTGGCAGCGGCGGCAGCCGCCTCTCGTTCCTCCTCTTCCTGCCCTTTCTCACCCGCTGTAACCGGTTCCTCCGGCAGCAGCAGCGGGTCCGGTGGGTCGCGGCCGTCCTCTCTGTTCCCTTCGGCGGCCGCTGCTGCGCATCATCAAAACATGCAGGATGAGCTGCTCCTGGGGGTGACACAGCAGCAGCCAGGCAGCGAGAGGCTGGGCAGCAGCCCCGCATCAGGACACCCCCCTCTCGGCCACCCCTCCTCTGACTTTAAACCCAGTCTCAGCCCCCACCAGGATTTAAACAAGCAGCAACCGCAGCAGCAACAGCCGCCGCCTCCTCAGCTGAGCCAGAAGAGGAAAGAGTTTAAGCAGCCGCTCAGCAGCCCAGCCCAGCTCGGCAGCAGCCACCCCCTGAATAACCACCACCCCCCAGACTATCATCACCACCCCCCTCAGCAGCAGCAGCAGCAGTTCAGCCACCCCACTGACAAGTACCAGCAGCAGGAGCACAGGCAACAGCAGCAGCTCCAGCTTCTCAGCGCTCACCCCCCGGAGCCGTCGCGGACGGGGGACTACCCGCACCACCGGCCTCTCAGCCCCGCCGAGCACAAGGGCAGCGCGGACAGGGGGGGTTCAGAGCGGCTCGCCCCTTCCTGCCCGGGGGGATCGGTGTCCGCGGACCCCAATGTGGGGGTGGCCGCCGCCTCCTGCGTGAATCCGCCTCCGTCTCCTCCTCATCTGCAGGCGAGAGCCAAGCTGCCCCCCATGGAGTCCCCCCCGAACAGCCACTTGCTGGGCAGCCCCGGGAACCTCCTGCCCGGCGGGCTAGGCTCTGGCTTCAGCAGCCTGCAGAGCCCGGAGATCCCCAGCCCCCATCACCAGAGCGGGGGCGGCTCCTCCTCGGCGGCTTCCCCTCCTCCTCCGCCGCTGCCCGGCTTCGGCACCCCCTGGTCGGTGCAGACCTCGTCGCCGCCTCCGCAGCAGACGCAGCAGCCTCCGGTCTCCAGCGGCGGCGGCGGGCAGATCAGCGCGATGCCGCCCCCGAGCCCGGAATCCGAGACCAGCTTCTACCCGGGGATCCCGTCATCGATCAACCCCGCTTTCTTCCAGAGCTTCTCGCCGGTGTCTCCTCACAACCCCTGCGCCGGGCCCTTCAGCAGCCCCTTCTCGGCCGCCGCTCCCCCGCCGCCGCCGCAAATGAATTTACCTCAGCAGCAGCAGCAGCAGCAACAGCAGAACCGGAGATCCCCTGTGAGCCCCCAGCTCCAGCACCAACACCAGGCGGCGGGCGCCGCCGCCGCCTTTCTGCCGCCGA